>APFE030005511.1:40689-96119 GCA_000404065.3 Pinus taeda
CAGCTCAAGAAAAGATAGAAAAGATAGATCAACGCCTTAGAATTCAGCCTCTTCGAGGGGCAAACCTACTTTACATTACATACATGAACAATTCTTGGATGATTCAAATGACAAAACCTCCTCTCTATATATAGGAGTCTAAGGAGTCACAATATAACCCAGCCGACCTAACAATAATAATATAAAGCCACAAAAATAACAAGAGGGATTCTATGGGGCACAGTAATAACAATATGGGGACAATAGGAGCACAACAATATTAATAAGGGGTACAACTACAATAGTAATGGGGTAATCACTAGTATTATAGGGACACAACAGTACACTTCGCTGTGTGCGACCAAGGATGCTCAGCGCATCAAGGATAGCAAGATATTCTGGATCTTGATGGAAATGAACATACGCATGGTTATCAATTAAAAACCATGATTGTCACATACTGTGTTTTCCAAACTACAGGAGCACGTGGAGTTCAAGGCAGACTTTCAGCACGTCACAATCAGGACACGGAAGGACCCTGAGCAAAAATGGCATGACTTGCCTTACTTGGCAACGAACGACGTGATTGATGCAAATCTTGATCGCTGGCCAGTAGAGTGGCACACTGCCTCATACTTGGTAGTGGGGTCGAGCAAGTTCCTCGCGCAGCGCAAAAAGAAGGAGGCCAAGTGCAAGATGGGCAGCTGGATGAGAAAAGGAAGAAGGAGGCTGCTGACAAGGCCAAGGCAGAGCACAATGTCGCCCAGCAAGCGAAAAAGCAGACAGGTGAAATAAAGCGTGGCTCTGACAAAGGTGTGAGGTTGCCTTCGCTCGAAACAGAGGAAGAAATGGATGAGCAAACAAAGTAGCATTGAGAGGACCCGCAGATGGCATCGTACCACATCAAACGTCGAAGAGAACAAGAAAAAGTGGGGCCGCGGAAGAAATCCAAGGCTAGTAAAACGTCGCTAGAACCAATCACCCTAACAGAGGGAGATTTGAATGACATTGGAGACACGGTACAGGATGTCACCACAGAGGTACTATAGCAATTCGAGCAACAACAGCAGCAACTATTGGGGGCCATCTATACAAGTCTGCATGAGCTACAGATCCGCGCATCACAGGCTGGCACAGTGTCCACCAGCCTCGCTATTGGTACTTCAGAAGTTGTTGAGATGCTACATGCGATAGAATCCAGAGCAGTAGTGTTGCTGGATGAAGCACTGACCACAGAAAACGAAGCTAACAGACCCACTGTCAGCGCCCTCAAGGGAATGGGATTGAACTTGGTAGTGCTTCCTGGAATAGGTAAATGTAGTGCAGCACAAAGAGGCAGTGCTGAAGGTGCACTTGAAACCCTGGTTAGACGAAGTTTATTTGGTCATGGCCTCCATTGAAGGAAAAATTGCTAATCTGCAAGAAATTCAACATAAGCTTAAGGCTGATAGTTCAGGACCAGTGACAAAGCAGTTGGTTGAGGACGTGAAGCATGCGATCGCATAGTGTACCGCCGAAGTGGCAGTCATACAAGTCAAGCTGGGAGGTCTTCACACCAAGATCTTTGCGCCCACAGAGTGGCTCGAGCATGAGTCACCATGCTTGTGTTGGGGACCTGTTGGGAACGAGTTCCCCCAAGAGCAGTTTTGGGGCTAAAATCCCATGTTTTGGGATAACTTTGTAATAAATTTGTAAAGTCTCTGCATTTTGTGGTCGTGGAGTGCGAAGGCGTCAAGAATCATCAAGGGTTGTCCGCCCTTATTTTGTAAAGTGTCAAGTCGACTGTAAAGATCTACCCATGGTCTCGGACCATGGGATTGTATAAAAAGGAGCTAAGTAAGCTCTAAGAAGAAGAAGTTAAGTTAAGCAAGGAAGAAAGTAGAAAAGAAGTCTAAGTGTTCTCGGGTTTTAGCGTAGGTAAAGGCTTTGTAGATGAGTGCGCAGAGGCCTAAGGTGGAATTCCATAGCTGAGTGCGCGGACCCCTACAGCTGAGTGCGCAAGGCGAATAGAGTCTGTATTAAACTAGAATACATCAATAAAGATAAGTATTTTGTAATTACTGTGTATTTAATTCATGTTAATACATCTAATTATATTGTGTTTGGGTTAATTTACAATGTTTATTTGATGCGCGAATATATGTGATTGTATCGGTTAATTGAACACAAGTAAGGATATTAGTTTATGTAGCGCTAACCGTGATTGATTAGTAAGATAAGTAAAACACTTGAGATACCTTGGGAACCTCTACAATACATTATCCTAGCTACACAAAAGTACCTAGACTGCGGGTTAAGACTACGCGAAGGTCAATCATACACCTTCGCGGAGGTACTAAAGGGTGGAATAAAGGGTACACTGACAGAGCCCTAAGGCTTAGCGACCTGCACGAAAATAGGGGCAAAGGGTATAAACCGACATCACGACCATCTAAGGGTGCAGAAACTTGGTTCCAGCATCCCCCCATACTGTGTCGGGTGAGACTTCGGTCCGCGCTACGCGGGCTAATGCTGAAAGGGCCAGTAATGTAGGGATTTGTTTGGCTAACTAACATCGAACCTGGGTCAGGGCGCATAAAGCTAACATCCATCAAACAGTGATTCCACCTCACATCAAACATCACAACACCATCATCAGATTGGTCTCTATCCCATCCTTAAAGGGCTCCGGAGCGTTTGTTCCACCCCGGCTCCCAGGACTATTAACTCAAGCCACGGCTGTTGTTGAGATTCAAAGCATTTGTCCAACCAAGGCTTCCAGGACTAGTAACTCAACCCATAGCATTTTCTGGGCTTCCAGAGCATTTTTCCGACCAATTTTTCTAGGACTAGTAACTCAACCCACCAAGGACTTCTAGAGCGTTTATCCAACCGAGGATTCTAGGACTAGTAACTCAACCCGAGTTGCTAGAAGGCTTCCAGAGCGTTTGTCCAACCAGGGCTTCCAGGACTAGTAACTCAACCCAAGCCGTTACATGACTTCTAGAGCGTTTATCCAACCAAAGCTTCCAGGAACTAATAACTCAACCCAAGCTAAGGAAACATGAGAACCAACCAAAACAAACAATAAAAGTAAACCCACAATCACCATCGCTATCCAGGAAATGGCAAGGCTAGGCAAATCCACTGTCAATCCAGGCAATCCTCCACACCAGTGGAATATCATAACCAAGAAACCACATCCATGTGCCATGCATGCCAAAACTAGTGAAGAAATCATACATGCAACTCAGTACCTACAAGAAAATATAATGTAGTTGTTGATCTCGATGCCCTCTTGCGCTTTCATGCTCTTCCTTTGCCTTCTTGCTCCAAAAATCCAAGTATACCACACCCTCCAAGAGTGCTCCAAGAAAAATCTAAGTATCCAAGAGTATGAGAGAGTGAGAGAATAATGAAAGAGCTCCAAAACTAAATTGACCAAGTTTTACCCACTGATCCTCAGAAGCATTTTTATTAATGAGGCCTCTATTTTCTTCATTTTCCATTATTTTCTTTCATTTTCCTCCTCACATGCAACCTGTGACCTTTCACCTTCCTTTTCTCCCAATTTCCATTATTTTCATAAATAAATGTGCCAAAATACCTTTTTTCCTCTTTAATGCCTTAGCCATTACCTTCTCCAATTTCCTTATCCATAAACAACCAAAAGAACACCAACTAGGATGTCTTCCCCACCATTCAGCTTGGAATATGTGTCCCATCATCCGTGGTATTTATATAATTTTACATGGAATTTTACCAGGGTTGTTACATGATGGTGCTTAAAGCAACGAATGCCCCAAAGGAGGTTTCCAAATCATCATCCTCTCCCTAAATTGTAGGGGCCTGACCAGCCCCCATAAACAACAGGTTTTACAATGACTCATCGAACTTAAGGAATTTTTCATTCTCCTTCTTCAAGAAACCTTGGGAGCGGGGGATCTCATCTCTGGTATTCTAGAATAGATTCTACCCAGTTGGATTTTCATATACACTGATCCTAGAGGATGTTCTAGGGGCTAAGCAATGGGATGGAACCCTTGGTTCTTAAATGCACTAAATTTATGGGGGATGGACTCAATGATCGGTCTCAATTTCAACTCTGTGGACCTTAACCAAGATCTCCTCATCCTCAACATTTATGGAACCCCCTAGAATAAAAAACCCTTATGGGATTCTTTATCTTTGAAATCATGTATGGGGGAGGCCAATCTCATCATTGGTGGGGACTTAAATTTTTATATAGGTGAAGCAGAGAGTTGGGGGCCCAGATCACAGGCCAACCCAAACTATTTTTTCTCCAATTTTATTCAGAATCACAACCTCATCAACATAGATCCTATCAAGCTCAAACACTCCAGGCACAAAAAAAGAATGAGGGAGGACTAAATTTCCAAACATATTGCCTGCTTCCTTATGGCTAAGCATGTGGTTGACAACCTCCCTCTTATAAGGCAATGTATTGGAGAAGGTGGAGGTTTAGACCACTCCCCGATCTTTCTGGAAATCAAAGATTATGGGAAAAAAAACCCCTTAGCCCATTCAAATTCAACTCAACCTAGCTCATAGATGGGAGTTTTATAGAGCTAGTGAAAGCCACCTAGAGGCCCTTCGACCCTTTGTCGAATGAGTCAACAGAAAGACAATTTGCACAGAATCTTAAATCTGTGAAGGAAACAACTATCAAATGGTCGGTGGAAAAAATGAAAAGGGAATATTAGGACCTATGTGAATTGGAAGTAGATCTAAAAGTTATATCAGAAGGCCCTTCAAATGGTTATGACTTGGAGGATTCTAAGACACTCCTTAACCACCTTGAAGGGAGGAAGAAAAAACTCTTAGTTGACATTGAGGCTACTTGGAGACCCAAAAGCCTAGCCATCTAGCTGGAGGTAGGTGATGAGAACACTAAGTTTTTCCAAACCTTCACCAAAGGGAGGAAAATGAGCAACATAATTTGGAAGCTGAGGGACCCTAAAGGGAATTTAGCCTCCCCCTTCGAGACTCTTCCTACATTGGGGACAACTATTTCAACTCTCTTTTCAAAGAACCCTAGAGGGCATCCATAGTCAAGATGGTCAAACTGGCCCTATTCATCCCTAATTTCACGGTCCTAGAAGACAATGAGAAGTTGATGGAACCGGTAACATATGATGAGCTCAAGAAGGTCATGGATGGATTCCAAAAAGACAAGAGCCCGAGGCCAAATGGGTTGTTGATTGAATTCTTTTGGGATTTTTTTGAGCTCTTTAGTGACAATCTCCTCAGACTCATTGAAGAATACAAATCATCTAGACACATCCCTACCTCTTTCAACTTCACTTTCCTCGCCCTAATCCCCAAATCCGATGACCCCTCCTCTTCTGATTATTTCTACCATATCTCTCTTTGTAATTGCATCTACAAAATTATTGCAAAAACCACAGCCCTGTGACTCTAACCCATCCTGTACAAATATATTTCTTAGGTACAACTCGCCTTTCTGGAAGGCAAACAAATCCACAAAACCATGGATGTTTCCCAGGAAGGTCTCCATAGTCTCAAACAACGTCGCCTAAAAGAAGCCATCCTAAACAATAACATTTCTAAAGCCTTCGACCAATCAGTTGGTTATACATTTGTCTTCTTCTTACCCACATTGGCTTCATAATAGACTTCATCAATTGGATCATGAGTTGCATCTCCTCAACCTCTTTTGTAGTACTCATAAATGGTTTGTATTCTTCTTTCTTTACATCCGAATGTGGATTAAGGAAAGGTTTCCCTTTATCCCCCCTTCTCTTTCTCTTGGTGGTAGAGGATCTCAGTAGATCCCTTAAGGAAACCTGCAGAAGAAATGGCCTAACAGGTCTAAGGGTGGTACCCACTCTTCGCATCACCCACCTCCTCTTTGTTGATGGCGTCCTTATCTTCAATGATGGCTCTCGAAGTGATGCTCGCTCAATCAGAGAAGCTCTTTCTCTTTTTGAAGTAGCACCAAGTATGGAAATCAGTAGGCAAAAAATCAACCATCACACCTTTTGGTTTATTTGAAGGTGACCTAAGGTGCTACTTGCACTCTTTTCCTTTCAATTAGGCAAACCTTGAGAAAAAATTCAAATACCTTGGGTTCCTCCTAAAACCTAATTCAGATTGGAAATGGCTATTAGCAAAGAAAAAAAAGAGACTCAAATCTTGTAGCACGAGATGGTTAACAAGGGTAGGATGATTATTCCTAATCAAAACAGTGTTAGAGGCCATTCACTCTCCTGGGTTCCAAAAGGCACCCTCACCAAAATTTAGAAATTATGCTATAAAGTCCTTTGTGCAGGCACCTCTGAACAATATGATTTCCCTTGGTTCAAATGGTCCAGAATTGCCATGCCCAAGGTATGGGGCAAGTGGGGACTAAAACAACTTCCATACTGCTCTCAAGCATTGGCAGCCAAAGCAGGTTGGAGGATGATTTCTTCCAAAATTTTGTGGACCTCTGTGATCTATAGAAATACATTTTTCCTCTATCACTTGAGTACTAGATTCAAAACTCCAATAAAAGTAGACCAAACACTTCCATCATATGGAGGGCCATTGTCAACTCATTCTCCCTCATTGAAAATTGTATTGCATGGAAAGTTGGAGTAGGCACCCACCTTCGATTGGGCATCAACCCTTGGGTTGGAAATAGTGGATATCGTTGCCTCTCATAAGATCTAATAGAAATTCTTCACTCTAAGGGGATTTACACCCTCAACCAGCCTGTGGCTCCCCATCCGAACCCCCTCAGTGACCAAAAATGGTTTTCAAGCAGCCATTTGAACTTACCAAGACATCTTAGAAGAACTTGGTTGACCTTCACCAGAGCCTTACAAGAGGCACATATCCACATAACTGAGGACCCTTACGAGCTCATCTAAACCCTCTCATCCTTGGGTTAGTATACTCCAAATGAAGGTTATTTAACTCCCATATATGATCAAGCCCCCAACCCCGTGGAATCATGGTGGCGTCACCTCTGGAAGCTCAAATGCCCAGCGAAATCTAAATTGTTCATGTGGTGTGCTTTGGAAAAAGAAATTCCTACATGGGACTTTTTGTGCAAAAGACAAAAAAGAAGAAGGGTCAAATTGGTGCATCCTATGCAAATCAATGGAGGAATTAGTCAACCATCTCCTGATTAAATGTTCCTATTCTAAAACCATTTGGAAATTCTCTTCTTCAAAGTTGGGTCAAGTATGTAAATGGGAAGGATTAAATCTAATGGCAGCCTAGCAAGTGTGGGTCACTAGCAAGGGAACAAAAAATTTCATTGTTCTCCCTCTCCTATCCAGTTGGGGTATTTGGCTAGCAAGAAACAAAGTTATTTTCAACGACAAGTTGATTCCTCCTAAGACAACAATTGCTCAATCTCTTGCTATCCTGGATCTTCTACTTAAGTCATTAACTGCTCCTTATATAAAAAATTGCAACCAGTGCCAAATCAACAAAAACAAGCCTTGGGGTTTTTTGATGGGGCCGCACAGGGCAATCCTAAAAGATGTGGAAGTAGAGTTTCCCTTCACATTGATGACAACCGCACTTACAGTATGAAAATGGGGTTTGGAGAAGGATCAAATAATTATGCAAAGCTCATAGCACTTAAATTGTCACTGGTTTTTGCATTGGAAAAAAATCATTTACAGCTCATCATCAAAAGGATTCAACAGATGTTATAACCTTGAAATCATCTCTCTCATTTCTTTTCTATTTGAAATCATCTCTCTCATTTCTTTTATATTTCTCATATTTACAGTGAGTACAGCTCATGTGCAAGTGCCCTCTCTAAGGTTATTTGTTGGCTTATGGGACATGGGAAATAACTGAACACACTGAACACTTTGAAGAAGGGGACGACAACACTGATTGAATGCTTTATTAATTGGCACTGTACGAAAATCGGCTAGGACTATGAGTCTTTATCAAAGACAAAACATGCCAGATCAGATTCCAATTCTCTTGCTTTGAAATTCAGCCTAACGAGGAAACACCTCAATACGCCAATGGCTTTAGAATGCTGAAATTTCCATTGATAAATGGATATGATGTATCTATAACGACTGAACACAGGCAGTTGAATACGCAAACCATGAACAAATTCTCCCATTTAAACTCCGAAGCCCGGCAACAACTTCATACATGGATGTCCAGAGTTTCAGCCATTCCACTCTGCAAAGCAATGAACTTCCTGGGAAAGGATTATAACAGCAGCTTCTCTTTAGCGGTATATTCAAAGATAGACCTTCCATGTCTGGAGACTGTGAGTATACTATGTAAGGAAGGACGGTTGAAGGAAGCGCTAGAGATCCTTCATTTGATGGACCAACGAGCGATTCAGCCAAGCATCAGGACATATGCCTTGTTTTTTCAAGGATGTGCGAATTTGAAAGCGCTAGCAGAAGGAAAAGTTATGCATGCCCACATGATCCAATGTGGATTGGAAACAAAAATTATTCTGGGAAACCTTGTTTTCAACATGTATGCAAAGTGCCAAAGCATGGAGGATGCACGGCAAGTGTTTGACGAAATGCCTCAGCGAGATTTGGTTTCATGGAGTGGCCTGATCTCAAGCTATGCACAGAATGGATTTTCTGGGGTGGCTTTGAGAAGCTTTCGTGAGATGCAGTGTTCAGGTACGAAGCCAAACCAGTTTGCTTTTGGTAGTGTTCTTAAGGCATGTAGTAATTTAGAATCCATTGAACATGGCGAGCAGGTGCACGCCAGCCTGATTAAGTCAGGTTTAGAACTGGATATGTTTGTCAGGACTGCTGTTATTGATATGTACGTCAAATGCAGGAGAATGGAGTATGCACGCCAACTGTTTGACGAAATCGCTCAACCGAGTGTAGTTCCTTGGACTATATTAATTGCAGGATATATCCAAATGGGAAGTGGGGAAAAAGCCCTTGAGTTGTTTTGGCAAATGCCGGAGCGGGACCTGGTTTCGTGGACTGTGGTTATCTCAGGTTTTGCTCAAAATGCGCTTGCTGGGGAAGCTCTTAAGATGTTCTCCCTGATGAGGCGAACCGGCATGAAACCAAACGAATTTACATTGGCCAGTGTTCTCAAGGCTTCTGCCAGTTTAGCAGCTTTGGAACATGGTAAGATGCTTCATGCCGAGATCCTTAAATTTGGATTTGAGTCTCATGTATTTGCAGGAACTGCCATTGTCGATATGTATTCAAAATGTGATCTTATGGAGGATGCACGCAAACTGTTTGAAAAAATGACGAAAAATAGTGCAGTCTTGTGGAGTAGCATGATTTCAGGATATACACAAAATGGGCATGGGGAAGAGGCTCTGAGACTATTTAGGGGAATGCAAGAAACATGTAATGGGGTTAATGAGTTTGCCTTCTCGAGTGTTCTTAGAGCATGTGCTGATTTAGCAGTTCTGGAACAGGGCAAGCAATTCCATGCTTGTGCCATCAAGACTGGCTTTGAAAGCAATACTTACGTGGGCAGCGCCCTCTTGGACATGCATTCAAAATGTGGAAGCATAGAAGATGCTTGCCAGCTTTTTGATGAATTACCTCACCGGAATTTAGTGTCATGGAATGCAATGATTGTAGGATGTGCCCAGCATGGGCATAGCAAGGCAGTTTTCACACTATATAAACAAATGCAGCTTGCAGGTTTTAAGCCAGACCAAGTGACCTTTGTTGGCATACTGTTTGCATGTGCTCATATCGGTTTAACTGAGGAAGGACATTACTATTTTGATTCAATGCATCGAGATTATGGCATTAGCCCTAGGTTAGAGCACTATACCTGCATGGTTGGTCTCCTTGGTCGTGTTGGGCACCTTCGTGAAGCAGAGGACTTAATTAACAAAATGCCATTTGAACCTGATAGTGTGGTGTGGCGGACTTTGCTTGCTGCATGCTCAATCCATGGTGATATGGAGCTAGGAAAACGTGTGGCAGAATTTGTTCTTGAGTTGGAACCACAAGATGATGCATCATATGTGTTACTATCTAACATTTATGCTGCAGCTGGTAGGTGGGAGGACGTAGCAAAGACAAGAAAGCTGATGAAAGCCATAAGAGTGAGAAAGAATGCAGGTTGTAGCTGGATTGAGGTTAAGAACAGCGTTCATACATTTAAGACTGGAGACAGATCACACCCACAAACAGAAGAGATCTATAAAGAGTTGGGGACATTAATGGGACAGATTCGGAAGGAAGGGTACGTACCTGACACAGACTTTGTCTTACATGATTTGAAGGAAGAGCAGAAGGAAATCTTTCTCTACCAACATAGTGAGAAGCTAGCAATCGCTTTTGGGCTTGTAAGCACACCTGTTGGAACTTGTATTCGAGTCATCAAAAACCTCCGTGTTTGTGGTGATTGTCACTCTGCCATCAAGCTTGTCTCCAAGATTGTTGGGAGAGAAATTGTTATGAGGGATGCAAACCGCTTTCATCATTTTAAGGATGGGTTGTGTACATGTGGGGATTATTGGTGATGCTAAATGAAACCAGCAACAAACAAGTCTGTTTGTGTGAATATTTTTTCTCTATATGGTTAAGATGCCTCCCTAGTGACATAGACAAGTGCTGAGGAATTTCATTTGCTTTCTAATTGAAAGATAAGGAATGGAGGAGGATGACTGTAAACTTTATGTTGGATGACCAGTGGCAGACTCTGATTTGATCTTGAGTTGTTGAGTCGTAGAGCTCAAATGTAGTCATGGCTGTATTTGATCCTTTAAGAGATCTAATCAATGTTGCAAACATTGACATCAAGATAAAATCAACAAGGGTCCAGAAAACCAAAAATTGTAAAAATCGAGAAAATATCGATTAAAATCAACAAAATTAAGATGCCACCATCGGCAAACATCGGCTAGGCTAAAAAATCACGATTTCATGATTTTTTCGTGATAAAATCAGGATGTTTGCAACACTAGATCTAATAGACAGATTATGTCTATTGTGCCCAGTAACCAGGAGATGAGAAGAACCATGAACTTAAAACGTTGCAAGATAAATTCTCACAGGAAATTGGTCATACTGGGTAGCAAGGGCTTGCACAAACAGTTCTGTGCTAATAGTAGTGCACTCCTAGGGGTCAGCCCAACATAAGTCAATTTGGGAGAGTCAAGCCTACTAAAGTCTAAAACAAACAGAAGGTGGCCAACTTGATTGGACATGGCCGTGCCCATCTTGGGCAAGCTTTGATGCAAGCATGGCACGACAGAGGCAAACACGCACATCTTTTTAGTAAATTTTTAAGTACAGCAAACCATCAAGTTAAAGATAGCTAATATTGCTTTGGCAATGCAAACAAGGCACCCTTACCATTTAGCTCCAATTGATGGGCTATCTACCCTTGGGTTGCCTGCCTTATAGCAGAATGCTTGAATTTGGGACTTCTCAGATGTATTTCCAGTGGACTAAAATGCTATTGTAAACAAATTTGATAGTTTTCTGTGAAGCTTTGTTTCCAATTAACAACATTATAAACAAATTTGTTAATCTCCTGTAAAGATTTTATTTCCGTTAACGACATTGCAATTTTTGGAGCTAATTTGTGTTCTATTTTTAATTTTATCAGAAACCACCCAATTTGTGGACACTTTAACTCTTGGAGGTAGTTTGTGTTTTATTTTTTAATTTATCTCAACAGAACCACTCAATTTTTAACTGGAGTGGGATTCAAACTCTTGGGATGAGTAGTTTTGGTGATTCTTGGGTAGAATTTAAGAATGTACTCATAATCACACTTGGACTATGTGTGGTAGGCTCACACCAATCTACCACTGGACCATAACACATTCGATAACAGTAAACTGCGTACCAACTATCACTAGATGGCCATTCAATCGGCAAGGGTGATTTGCTTTTACTTCGAAATGATTCCTTTACAGATATCAAGGAAAAGCTTCACTGTTTGGCTTATGAAGCTAATCTTTTAAATACTCGTTTGAGGCAAAATTACAACTTTATTCTTATTTGTTGTAGGGGGTTGAATCAAGGTACCTCATTGAGTTCGATTGGATTATAAATGCTTATTCGTGTTATAGGCTTATTTCATGACATATCTTTGACTTCTTTGGATGAATTATTATGATTATCTTGTATGTGTTTTTTTAATTACTTTTTATTGCGTTTTTAAGGTTACCTTTAGTTAACTTTATAATCTTTACCTATCCTATCGTTTGTTAAGCTATTGTTATGAAATTTTCAAATTAGTATATGATTTTAAATTTTTCAAATTAGTATATGATTTTAAAGTTATTACATTTTTTTATGAATTTTTCAGATTATTTTAAAGTTTTATTATTTAAGATTGTCTTGGTTAACTTATTACATTTTGTTATTTTATGATGGGTATTTTTGTTAATTTCATTATTATGATCTATTTTGTTGAGAGATGTTGTTTTTTAGATTTATACAACCTTACAAAGCAATTTTTATAAAAATTATAAATCATGTTATCTTTACTTTATCATTATTATATATATTATTCTCTTTGATGTTAGATTTTTGCAATTAATATACTTGTGAGTGATCTCAGAGTTATTGCATTTATTTTTTAATTGATTTTTTGGGTATTAATATTATTCATTATTATAATCAAATGTGATCCTATAATCAATCACATTAGTCTGGTCCGAAACATTGATCCAAAAATATAAGCTATAATTTTCAAAGTACTCACAAACAATTACACATTTTTTAGCCAAAGATTCAAAGAGCAGAAAAAACTTTAAATAAAAGATAAAAGATTTTATATGTTGATTTATAGCTTATAAGTAGTCTCTTTGCAATATTAAATTACATATATTATTTGTTGATATATAGCTCCTCGGTAATCTCTTCTATGTGTTAAATTACATATATAGCTCCCAAGTAATCTCTTTTATGTGTTAAATTACATATATATTAACATTGATCCAAAAATATAAGCTATAATTTTCAAAGTACTCACAAACAATTACACATTTTTTAGCCAAAGATTCAAAGAGCAGAAAAAACTTTAAATAAAAGATTTTATATGTTGATTTATAGCTTATAAGTAGTCTCTTTGCAATATTAAATTACATATATTATTTGTTGATATATAGCTCCTCAATAATCTCTTCTATGTGTTAAATTACATATATAGCTCCTAAGTAATCTCTTTTATGTGTTAAATTACATATATATTTTTTCTGATTAGTAAGAAAAAAATTATATTCTTTTTAAATGGATAAATAACAAAAGTTTACAAAATGTAGGAGTAGATGTCGCAGGTATGTAATCTCCAAAACTTTCATTGTATGGATATAGGGATACATATCTTAAGAAACGGAGATCCTAAATATAGCTTTTATATAATTAAAAGGAAAAATATGGAACCAAAGAAATACCATAAGAGATATAAAAAACAATAGAAGAAAACCAAATCAATGAGTCTAATGAGATGAGGAATCTCCAAAACTATTTTTCACAACATGAAGCATGAGAGTTGCATCATTATCCATCATGTTTTGCTTTGTTTTTGTCGTTGGAGTCATTCTTCTCTTGCAACAACTTGAGCAAAAGTCCTTTGATTTGAGTGGCTTGATTTTGTCAAAGTAACTCCTTGGAGAGTGGAGTGAGGGTTCTCTCCAAAGAGGCTAATGGATTTATGGCTAGTTCTAGAAAATGTTTATGGACATCAAGGCTAGAGGCAGTGAAGGAACATATATACCACATCATGAAGGGTGTGCCTGGCTCTAGTGTTTATTAGATCTTCCATGGGAAAATCAAAGATAGGAGGGTCTTCAATTTGCTTACCCTTAAAACCAAGGCTTCATCAACATGCCTTACCACCTTAGAAAAGGTAGCATCAAAGTAAGAGAAAAAGAAGGATGAAAATCTTTGTTTGTTATCACTATTAAAGGTGGCTAGGATACCTCTTTCAAAAGCACCATCATCTGATTCATTATGGTTGGAGTCTTCTTTGCCCAACTTAAGAGAAGTTTTACACTTCCTAGAGCATTGCACAAACCTAGGAGTGCTTGCAACCCTGTCAATCACAAGGGGATCTTGATTCCCCTTATGATTGATACTTTGGGCTTTCTCCAAATTTCGAGCTTTCTACAAATCAAGGTTCTCTCATATTCGAACAGGGATGCAACTTTCCATTGAAGTAGGAGGGTAGGTGGGCTTCGAGATGGGCAAAAGCTAGCAAAGGGTAAAATTGAGCTTAGAACAAACAATCCCTTTGGGGTGATTAGCTAAGGACCAAAGGGTAGTAGAGTTAAAGGGAGGAGTGTGGTGGGTAAAGCACCTCTATGGGGTTTGAGTCTAGATAAACTAACACTGCAAAGTGAATGCCAAGAGTAGCAATGCAATCAAAGGAGTCGCCTTTATTTCCCTTATAGTTAATCTTACCATGATGGAGAGAAATTTGTATATGATCATATGTTGAAGAATGTTGATGCTTTTGATGAGAACTAATCACAACACTTGAAACACCATTGTAAGGATCTCAAGGGGAAAAGGTAGGGATGGAAATTTAGGCTATGTTTAAAGCCCTATACTCACTTACTACATGGTTTGGTTAGGTTAATTGATTAGGCAAGTCAACAAATTATTTCCCCTTAAAGGAATTAATCCTCCAATTATGTACACATGTTATTTTAATATATGCCTTAGATTAGGGATTATTTTCCTTTTTATGTTTATTTGGAATGTTGAACTTCCTAATTAGAAATATAAATTTAATTTAAGTGTGGAATAAATTAATGAATGTAGGAAATGTTATGGCATTGGTATGATAATTATGTTAACATCTAAACATTCTAGTAATATGAGTTAAAAATAAGTTGGGAAATGCATAACAATGGGCCTAATGGTTAAGAGCATGTGTTTCCTTATAAGAGGCCACAGGTTCAAATCCAGAAGGGTTAGAGTATGTATGCCTTCATAGATGTTAGTTGTCAAATCATTATGTGGAGGTGAGTCCACGGTACCACAAACAAGGAGGTCTCGTACACCAATCTAGTGTCTAGCTTGGTCGTGACCTAAAATTAGAACATTATATATTTGATATGGATCACAGAAGCCTCAATTCAACAATAGAACATTATATATTTATCATTATTTAATTAAATTGTTAATCCAATGAAAAATTCAAACATAAATGCTACATGCCAAAGCAAACCAAATTAGTATCGAAATCTAGTCAAATTTGCGAAATTAATCATTAACTCAATAGATTGTAGATTCTACTGCCATGGTTTCCATCGATGATGCACAACGAAATCTTTGGTTCTAGAGATCACCCATCCAACTTCGTTGAGATGACATTCCACTTCAGGGAGAGCTTTTCTTTGAAACTGGGAGTACGAGGGTCTCATTTCTTTGGTTGCCCACGTATTGGGGAGATCTCCTTATCTATTCCCTACAAAACCCTCATTTCAGACTGGTTTTGGGATGGTGGGAAAAAGAGCAGCGAAGACATTCAACTTGGAGCGAAGGGGTTTCAGATCTCGATCCAAACTCTTATGGGGCATTTCATCCAGATCTAGGTGCAACATGAACAAAATGTGGGGCTCATAAAGGAGATCCTTGAACAACTTTTGGGGCTCTCGACAGCTCTACAACACCTCATATACGAATGATAACAATTACGGGATCATCTACCACTGAAGTTTTATGGCATGTCTCGAGATTCTACATTATTGTTTCTTGTGTTGAGACTACGTGGGAGCATCGTAGGCTCCAAATCTCCAGCCACTTCATCATTGTATAAGGATACAATGCATGGAAAGGGGCTAGTTCAAATGGAACAACCATCCTCCATCCCAGGGCCATCATTGTGGAGAAGGTGGATGATATGCCATTCTTCCAAATTTACCTCTCCCTTTCTGGCATCACAATGTTCTGGAAGACATTGGGAATACTGTAGGCATTTAAAAAAATGGATAATGAGCAAATTCAGCAAAGACTATTTCCTTTTGCTTGAATCTGCATCAAAATAGACCCAAGCAAAGGTCTTCATGATCACATAATGTTGAAAAATGGAACATTTCAATGGATCCAAAGTCTAGATTACGAAAACACAACATTCAGATGTTGCACATGCTTTCAAACAGATTACTTGCAGGATTCTTGTCCATAGACCAAAAAGCCGCTAAAGAAGAGAAAGGGGCAAACCTGACACTCTAAAGGTTGGCAACTTTTTATCCCACATGTTTTGAGGATGAAGAAGGGGAGGCCACACCTACTCAAGAAAATAAGAATACTCAAAACACCAATGGCGCATCTCAGCCAGTACAGAATGAACATGTTGATGAGATGAACATGAATCAGGTTCTCCTAGTTTGCTGGTATGTCAAAAAGATGGGATAGGAGGCACAAAGAGAGTACATGAACCAAGAAGTTTTGACTTTGAAAAAGAAAAGCCCCCAATGCTAATTGGGATGGAACCGACAATTGTTCATGTTGACTCATCTAGAGGGAGTTGGCAGAAGGTTCAAAAAAGAAGGGAAAGAAAGAGATAATAAATTATTATTATAAATCTCAATCCTCATTTTTTCTAACACTGAATAGATAGAAATTTGTTTGCTCTGAAGACTTTGTTCTTGATTCTCATAATGCTTCAAAGCATATACAAAATGTAACTTTATTCCTTGAAAAAAAAACTCAAAAAATTGTAAGTATATGACAACTAATCATAATCAACAAATAAGTCATTCATATGTATATTGATTAAACAAGCAAAAAAATATTAAAATATACTTGTAAATTAAGCATACAAGTTGTGGAAAACAAATAATGTAAACAAGGATAAGTGCATGCATGCCCAAAGAAACACTTATTTAGTAATGAAGGATTTTATATAACCAATAATAACCCAAAAAGGTTCTAGCAATCAATCTAGCTTCCTACAAACAAGAGGTTTCCAAAACCATATGATGTTCAAAACAATTGAAAGTCAAGAAGGATGAAGCCCCAGACAGTGCAACGTCTTTGCGAACTTCACACTTAGATTGGCTCGAGGGTATCTACAATTGTGGCACAATTAGTCATGTAGACATTGCATAAATGTACATGCATTAAACAATTAATAAAAAAAATCACCTCTAGAGGAAAGAACCTCCACTTTCAACCTACCATTGGACCTTATATTGTAGCATCCTTGGAATTTATAGCATAGTTAGGTTATTGAAGAACCAAAACAGAGGTCTTAGGGATAATGTTATCACATTACAAAGCTATATTTTCTCTCTTTTCTACCCCTTTTTCTCACGTATCTCTCCTTTCTTTTATAAGAGGCAAATAGGCAATTAGAGAACTACAACCATTGCCTCTTGAATATACCTCTCCAAATTAATTATTGGATCTTTTAATTTTGAACTTACAAGAGCATTTTAAAAGTCATATAAGCGAAGAAGACTAAGGTCCCAAGTCAACTAAGGGTTTCAACTCATCTAAAATGCACATGAAACTAAGTATGATTATGCATAAATTCCTCTAACATCCATTTTGACTCAATTTAAAAAATTTAACATTTCATCAATTATCCATTCCACACCATCACTATATATATGGCAATCAAATATATTATGGTCAAATGTTATTGAAATGTCATCAAAATATGTTCTTAAATGCATAGATAAACTCCATCACAATGTTACTAATGTCCATAACAATCAACTCAATCGCAAAACTTCATTTATTTTCAACATTTATACATAGCACCATTAAACATATTGTTCAACATCAACCATGGTCTTAAACATCACACAATCAGCTCATAATATCCCATGCCAATCAAAGTAGCTCTATCAAAACCATGAAAATTTTCATTGCAGTAAGAAATTAGTGCCCATTTAGGCGCACCATTGTCAAAAGGTGGGAATTCTTCAGCCATGGTACCAGAACAAGAATTTCTCATTTTTTCTCAATATGTAATAGTTATCTTTGAGATCTCTTTATCTCAACTACCTCACAATCATGATTAATACAAATAGCCATACCAAAACAAAGTGACCATACTAAATGCCTTCAAATGCATGCACACAATGCCTAAGATGAAATAGTGAGGGTGTTTATATATAATGAGTGCATATAAAAAGAAAGAGCAAGTGTAATAAGGTGACAACATGGGAGAGAGGCATGTTAGTGAGTAGTGTCAACAAGGAACTTATCATTCCTCCATTCAAGGTTACTCCTTTAAGCACTTGATCCATCATATGAAACAACCATAATGACCATATCTATGAAACCATTGATATTTGTGTTTACTTCAACAATATAAAACAATTCCTCATGCATCAATATCTATTATAAGTATCCAAACGAGGCACTTAACACAATAACCATATTGAAGCCTTATTATATGGAAAACCACCTTGGCCTTCACTCTTCTTTCAAACATGCTTAACATTAAAATTTAAGCCATACATACATTAAAAGATATGAGCTCAACTCATTGTAACAACTTCTAGCATAGACTAAAAATTAGCATCACATGTATCTAAGACCCTTTTTGCATCCATATTAAAACAAAACAGACATGTATACAGCTTCTTGGGAAAGTTACAAACAAACATAGATTTGAGAAATCAATAATAGAGGACAAGCCTACAAGGTTGTAGCATACTTCATACATGGCAAAATATTCCAAAATGAAATTTTATTTGCCATATATATATAAGAAATCAAGCAATTGTGCACATAATAATGATGTGGATGCATCAACAGAACTCATGCATGGAAAAGTACTAATAACAAAGGGACATCCGGCCTAAAAGAAATATATCAGATGACCTAAGCTAGGGTTTCTTGCATATAACAAACAATGACAACCAAAGGACTACTATCTACTATCAATTAAAAAACTAGATATCATTTTTAATTATATGAACATTTCAATTCATCTCGTCATGGCTAGCACTTGATGCATCAAGGGAAAATTCCACCATGATACAAGCTTGAAATAAATAAAAAAACCAAGAGTCATGTGGATGTTATATAAGTGTTATGCACAAGTTATTTGAAATACCAAATCATCATACCCAAAAAAGCACCCTACCATAGTAGGGTTGCGTTAAGGTAGGTCAATATCTCAAGAAGGAATTTAGATTGAATGAGGTCTTTAGGGCATTTCATTTCTTGTTAATTTGCAAAAACCAAAATTGGGAGGTTGACTCAGGTTGTAGCCCAAAAGACAAACCAATAGAAAGTCACAGATAAAGCATGCATAGTATGAAACCTAGGTTCAAAACTTTAATTGATAGATTGTAAATAATTGAAGGAGATGAAAGGATATAACTTGTATACTTAGACTTGAATGCATGCAAGAGGTCAAATAAAGTTTGGTCTCTACATGCAATGTTTACTTCAATAAATAACAAATAGAGCTAAGAATCATGGGTTGAAATCACAAGAGAAAATGGGCTATATTTTCGAGGATAAGAGAAATGCAACATAAACACCCATGGTTGCTCTTTCTAAGGCATGAAAAACATAGAAGCAATGAAGAATATCAAATGGCTATAGGTCCTACCTTCTTCCCATTTCCACTAGGCTACTTAGTTGCCATTGTTTTCAAGCTCAAAATCCACCAATGTTGCCTCTTACCTCCCAAACACATTGTGTGAGCTCAAGGTATGTCATTGAGATGGATCCCCACCCTTGGAAATTAAACACTTTTAACGGAACAAAGGAAAGTCGATCAAGGATATGACCAAAGCTCTTGATGTTTCAAGCAAAGGGATTAATTGTGTACTCTTCAATCTCAAAACCAAGGGACCAAACATAGAAAATTTTCATCCTTAATACAATAGTTTGGAGAGATAAATCTCAACAAAGGGATAGCCAAAATGCGAATCATAGGAGTAAGGAAAATGCAATGTGATACCCCACAACAAATTTATATGTTGGATTTAATCGTAGAGTTAGAATACAACCCAAGGCACACATGTGCCTACCTAAATAATTCAATGTTGAATGATTTTTATGGGATGGCCATGTGGCACCATAAACATTAAGTATCCATTGCATCAAACCCCAAGACAATTAGCAGGTTGGTACGTAAAAACTTGTGTAGCTTATGTTTCCAATATGCATATGCTTTGTATGGATTACTTTGCATATATTAGCCTTATGCACATATATACCAAGGTTTTGTATGGTTTAGTCATAGTTTTGACCATATGCTTTTATTTTTTTGTTTTCCAACCTAGGCATGAGTATAATTACAAATCCAAAAGCACGGGCCATGCTTGAATTAGAGTCTGATTCTTTTATGCATATGGATACATGTAAGGCCTAATGCTAGGTAGTACACTTCCAGGTTGCAAATGAATAGCATTCCCGTGATCTCGAGTAGATGGACAACCCTTAGGCATCTCTCCATACACCTTGGAATGATTGTTGATAGCTTTTGGGAGATCCATTGAAATAGGGCATATAGATGTTTGAATATCTAATGAACACAAGTATGCAAATATATCATGATATCCCTTTTTTGTCAATTTTGTCATGCTATTAGAGCTTATCATTTATAAGGTTTCCCTTTGATACCTATATGCTCAATTTACTTTCCTTCTGAGAAAAATCTCATGAAAAGATCTTGAAAATCAAGGAACATTTTTCCCAATGATTGTAACCATTGTACCCCTAATTCAACATCAACAACATCTATTTGGATTGCAATCATGGGACCATCCAATAAATACTTCTCAATATTCAGCATAATACTATGGTACTTCCTTGAACAATTTATGGTACCTCCATCTCCAATCATGATCCAGGTGGATATTGGTGGCCACCCGCAAATTCCACTTGGACCCCCACCATTGTTTCTTTCAGTTTTTTAGTTTCCTTAATTGTAGCACAATTTACTATTTTTAGCAGTTTTTCGGGTCCTAAACTTTCGGAGTCTATTTGAGGCCCTAAACGACGTTTTTTGGGAAAATTGGTAGCAACATGGGTCCATGGACTGATGTTGCTCATCCAAAAGTTGTATTCCTTGGATATATCTTTCTAATGAGGTATTGTGTGCGTCAAATGGAGATCGGATACCAAAGTTACGACCCCGGGAAGTTGATGTACCAATTTATCCAAACGGGGCCCATAGTTTGGCGCTTCATCTCCTAGGGTTAGGCTTTTGGATGTTTAGGGTTTTCCATTATTTATCAACAATAAATAGGCCTTTGAGCCTCATTGTAAGACAGTTCAGAAGCATGTAGCCACCACATCTCTCCTCAGAGATAAGCTACCATCATCCGAGCTAGTTTATTTCCATTTCTGTTTGTAAGCATATTTCAGTGTTTTACATTAATGAAATGAAGTATTATTTCTATTGCATCTCTGTATTTATGGCTATCTCTACAATTTTTTGCGTTCATGTTTAAATCTGGATCAGTGGTATCTGAGGGGTTTTCTCTTTCTCTGTTTTTCTTTGCATGTCCCCAACAAGGTCGGGAAATAAGGAGTTAGGGCTTGAGCTGGCCGAACCTTTGCAAGACCAACCTCGCAAATCCCGACGACCTCCCGTGGAGGATGAAAAGAAAGACGAGGGGGCAGGAGATCCTATCAAAATCTTGCTCGAAGAGGCCCTTAAGCGACAATGGAACGCGATGATGGATAACTTTGCCCAGATCCTTCAGCAACTTCCTAGGGGTGACACATCTACTTCCAGCAGCTACTCTGGAAGTGCCCACACCCTTTAAGGTACAAGTTAACTTTTACTTTCCCATATTTGAGGGTTAAATAGATACAGACGTTGTAGATAAATGGTTAAATCTACTAGAAGGGTATATTTTTGTTCATTATTTTTCCGGCCGGGAAAAGGTTACTTTCGCTCTTCTCAAAGCCGCCCCCCATGTCAAGGACTAGTGGGAAACCTACAGTGAGCAGAAGGATGAAAGTACGACCTCACTGTTTTCAGTCGCACCCACTTGGAATTCATTCTGAAATGCCATCAAGGGGCAGTACTACCCTGTCAGAAGCTATGAGGATAAATACATAAAGTGGACCACGCTACAACAGGGAAGGGACCAAGACGTACCGAAGTTTACCAATATTTTTCATACCCTCTGCACAAAGTTGGGTATCAAGGATTTTGAGCTGCATTTGGTACTCAAATACCACAGTTGCCTACACATGTACATCCAGGATGAGATGGAGTTCCTAGACATCTCCTCGCTTAGCACGACGTACTGATGTGCTGTCAAGATCGAGCAGAAGTTTAAACAGAAGAAGCGAGACTTTGGATATACAAATCCGAAGCAAGGGAAAGGCACCCCCAAACCATTGAACAAAGGACAAAGCTAAGGCGAGGTGGCCCAAGACAACCCGTTAAAGCCGTAATAAAAGAACAACATCGTGAAGCCAAAGAAGGACATGGGAAAGTGGCATGAGTTCCATAAGAGCTCCACTCACAACACAAGTGAGTGTCAAGCCAAGCAGTCATTGGTGGCCGAGTTAAAGTCTTTGGAATTAGATGCATGTTTCGACTCTGAGTCAAAACCCAATAAGGGGAATGACAAAGGGAAACATATTATCGATGTGGAGCCCAACACCAACATTGCTACCATGAAGATCCAGAAGGAGGAACCCGAAGATCCAGAGGAGGAGGTGCGCCTCTTCCACTCCCAGATGTGGGTAAAGGGGTCCCTGCTACAGTTCATTGTCGATAGGGGCAACCAAAAGAACCTCATTTCGGCAAAGGTCATGAAGCGAATGGAGTTACCGACCACAACACATCCACAACTGTACACCATCGGGTGGCTTCACTAAGGACGGGATTTTCACGTGAGCCAACAGTGTCACCTTCCATACAACATCAAGCCCTTCATAGATCAGGTATTGTGTGACGTTGCTCCCCTTGATGTTTGTGATGTATTATTAGGCCAACCATACTTATGGAAGCGACATTTTGTGTATGAGTCAAGGCCTCGTGTTGTTATTGTTACTTTGGGAAATAAGTTGTATAGGGTACTGGAGGTAGCACCACCTACCACCATCTCTTTGGTTATTGCAAAACAATGCAGTAAGCTCATTTCCAAAACTGGGAAATTTTTTTCCTGATGATACGCCCTCAAGGAAAGAAGAAGATGGTGGCCATGACCTCCATACAAGGCCCCTCCGCACGACAACTACAAATGGACAAGGTCGTGGAGGAGTACAAGGACATCTTCACCTCCCCCGCGGAGATTCCTCTACGCTGTCAGGTCAAGCACTCCATCAATCTAACCCCAGGTGCATCGCTACCCAATGGACCAATCTATCAGCGCTCCATTCTGGAGAACAATGAAGTCAAGAGGCAGATTTAGGAACTGCTACAGAAATATCACATCCGACCAAGTTCATCACCCTGTGGGAGCCCGATCGTGTTGGTACAAAAGAAGGATGGGACTTGGAGACTCTGTATTAACTATCGAGCGTTGAACAAGATTATTATCTGAAATAGGTACCCGATCCCACGGATTGATGACCTTCTGGACCAACTGAAGGGGGCAAAATATTTCAGCAAGATCGATTTGAACTCAGGATATCACCAGGTACCAATTGAACCCTCTAATTTGTGGAAGACTGCCTTCAAAGCCAAGGAGGGCCTTTTCAAATTGTTGGTTATGCCTTTTGGGTTCACAAATTCTCCTGCAACCTTCATGAGGCTAATGGATGACATCTTGCGGCCATTCAACAACTCATTTGTAGTGGTATACTTGGATGACATCCTGAGTTTCAGCCAGAGTTGGGAAGAGCACCTCCACCACATCTGACAAGTTCTCCAAACACTGCGGCAACACAAGTTATGTGCCAATTTGGATAAATGCACTTTTGGCATGATCCAAGTTCAGTATCTGGGATACATTATTCATGAACGAGGGTGCATGTGGATCCAGCCAAGATCCAAGTCATTCAGGATTGGCCATCTCCAACCACTCTAACAAAGCTCCACAACTTTTTGGGTCTTGCCAACTTCTACCGCAGGTTCGTGTTGGGATTTTCTCATATCACTTGACCCTTGAGTCAAGTCACCAAGGGAGGAGCGAAAGAAAAATTATTTTGGTCTAAATCTCAACAAAAGGCATTCACAGAGTTAAAACATCGCCTTTGCTCGGCACCAGTGCTCACATTACCTAATCTGAAAATGGGGCTCTTAGGCTTCTTGTTTAGCTTACAAGAACCTCCCCCACTTCAAAAGCTTGAATTTTCCCAAGTCTTCTATGATTAACCAATGTGGAATTAAGAAATGCTTGAAAATATAGGCATATGCTTGTTTTTATTGTTGGATGTTATGTGCTTTAAAATCTCCTGTGTATGCTGATATTTAAATGTGCTTGAACATATACATAAATGCATATAGCAGTGAATAATGCAGCAAAGAAGCAAACACATAAGACAACAATGTAATATGGAGTTCACCCTGATATCTTGGGCTACATCTCCTTGAGCTCTAATCAACTCAATTAGACTCTTTGGGATTATGTTTGAATTCTTTTTACAAGTCCTTGACTCAACTCCATATGGTTTACAAATGAACCAATGGGCTCAGAATACCATCATACCCCTAGATTTCCTTTCCCTGCAAATAGTTCTAGGCTTCTCTGGACTAATTCTTTCAGTCAATGCTCTGAGACTCCTTTGAGTTTTTGGCTTCTCTGACTCCCTCATAATTGTTTAGTGTCTCTGGAATCCTTCTTCTATCTTCAACTCAAACAACACCAGCAAAAACTCGAGCAGTCAGTCTCTTTGTTGTCTGATACTTCACTGAAGTATTTATGTGCTACCTCCAACCTCTAGTGGCTTTTCTTTGTTAAGAGCCCTGGCACACCGAGCCTCCCAATGGGTTCCTCAGTGCTCCAACTCTTCCCACACATTCACTAAGCATTATGGGTCTCCATGAGCTTCTCGGAACTCCTCCTGAGCATCATACTGCCTCCACGAATGAGAATTCACCACTCTCTGTGTTATCAGTGCTTCGCTCTACCTCCAAGCAAATGAATCAATTGTGCTCTCAGACTCAGCCAACTCTGTTTCTATTATGGAATGGCTTTTTAAGCCCATCGGCGCTTGTCTATTCATTTAAGCTCTCTGGCTCCCAGTCGCTGTCCCTTCACCTTCCTTCTGGAGCGTTTAACAGTCATTGATAACGTCCCAAGGTATGGTGGCCATTTGTTTTGCACGGAAGGGCAATCGGCACTTTAAATTCTTATGAAATAGTCATTCTCTGTTTACACAGAGAACACCGTAAAAACAAGGGACAATCTGCATAAAACACAATTCCGGGCTTGAAATTCCCAAAACTTTGCTTTATATTCCTATCCGGTCTGCCCGTAGGTTGCTATCGTAAGTCACAATGGCTCTAAGGCCTGCCCCTTTGTATTTTGTAAATATATTAAAACATGGAAAATATCGAAAAAACCCGTGGAAATGGCTTTGGTCTGGATCTGAAATATTATGTATTTATATCTCGGAACCCTTTGAAGTTCGGTTCTGATCATAGTCACAAGTCGCATGGCCCGGGGTCCTTCCCTTTTGGGATTGCCAACAGCAATCCGCCGATATCGGCGATCGCAGTTGCAAGTCGCATCGGCCCGGGGTCCTTCCCTTTTCGGATCGCTGTCAGCGATCCGCCGATATCAACGATCGTAGTCGCATGTTGCATCAGTGTCGGCCTTTGTTAAGTCCTCCCGTGAATCTCTGCGATGTGATAAAGCGGCAATCACTTATCACAATCGCTGATGGCCCAAGGTCCTTCCCTTATAAATAATTGCGATGTGATATTTCCTCTTGACCAATCAAACAAGGCCACATGGCCCAATCTCAGCTTGCCACGTGTGAGTTGTGGATTGGCCCCAGAGCCTATACTAAAATCAAAATTTTCAATATAGCTCGAAATTTAATGAAATTGCCTCCTTTTCTAAGGACATTGGGCAGTTTTCATTTTACAATAACTCCCTCATCCGGAATCTATTTTCGCCCATTCAAGTTGCGTTGGATTTAAAATGAGGAGATCTCTGTAATGAAACTATTTCCAGGAGCAGCCTACGATTTTCATTTTCCTTTGATTTACAAAGGATTTGTGCTAGTTGGCACCTTTTACCTCTTATATGAAGTCTTTTAGACTTAGAGGTTTATCCAGGATCCATTTTTGGATCATGCCTTCCCACTAAAAGAACTTTTGGTCTCCAAAAGACTGATATACTAATCTGAACAGTAAATGAGAGTGACTCGCCCTCTTCTTTCAGCCTCCCTACACTTTTCTTTGCATAGTGCCTCTGAACCAAAGTTTCTAACCACTTCATTTCTCTGGATGGGTTGGTCTTCCTGAGAAGAATTGTCTTCCTCGTTGCCTTCCTACAGAACTTCTACTGAAATGGTCATAGAAGGTAGTTTGAGCTTCTTTGCCTTGATCATTGACCCAAGGTGGCTTAAACAAATTTGAAGCACATATACTCCGCAAAAAATTCATTTGTACTTGTTTGACACGCTGCCAACAACAACTGTTAACAACAACAGGCATACAGACAACAACTGGATGGACTAATCTCCTACTTCAACAAAAGAAATAGATTTTTCACATCTTGTGAACACCTCCATGTCTTACATATACATACAAATGGTGGATTAGATAACAAGCCCACAAGACATGCCTTTATAGCAATCAACCCTTCAAGTCAATCACACACATGTTCCGAAAACAAGGAAAACATCAACATCCCTGTGTTCATGCACATCATATCATGCATGCATTTCATCCTTCAAATTTCACTTAAGAACATTGTACTTTTGAAGCTGAAATATAATATAATGTTGTAGCAACAAAGTGAGCTTCCCACTCAACTTCTCCATTCGCCTTCTTGGTAAGATCCTACAACTTGCATTCCGTAAACAAAGAAATGCAAACAGATGCATCAATAGACATGTAATACTTAATTGGATAAGAACTCTAACCATTTCTTACCAATCCATTTCAAAGGTCCTCCCTTCGTCTACACATCAGCATCAATATGTGAATCATTCTGAGACACATCAGTCATGGAATCTTCCTTTCCATTTCTGCTATCTTCTATTTCCACCTTCTCCCTCAGCTTTAGTGGAAGCATTGTTGGATTTAGAGTCCAACACCTTTCAACAAGATGCCCTTGCTTATGGTAGTAAGTGCAACACATATGCATCCTCTTGACAGCATGATTTGCCTTGTCCAATGGACCTTTGGCTGCTTGCTTCTTTTCCTTCAAAAGTTTCCTGTATGTGGCCATTCTCTTCCAACATCTAGAAACATGATGGTTATCCAAATGACAAAAGGAACAAGCAACTGTTTTTCCATATCTATGTGGAAATTTATCATGTTTTGCAAAATCAAAAGGACTATGGTTAGCACCAGATTTATACCTGCCTCTTTCACCTTTATTGCCTTCATGAGGAGGTGAAGCAAATGAAGAAGTGGATCCCTTTGGAATCCCATCAATATCTTCAACGCTGTTAGAGTTTTCACAACTCTCTAGTTCAAGGGTGTGCTTATGAACACCTACACCCTGCAAATGATGTTTCAAGCCATTGCATTCCTCCTGAACACATCTTCACACTCTTGAGATAGAGGACTTGCAATGAAAGTCCTTCTTGGAATGGTTTCAATGGCCTTCATGGCATCTTTGGAACTCTCTCCATAAGACTATCCATAGCCAAGACCCAAATACTTAGGCATTTCCTCAATCATTATTGGTTCAATGATACCTTGGGCATGCTTTCCCAAGCCCTTTCCTTCATAGCCCATCTTGAACATTAGCTTGGAACCTATGCCTCTAGTATGTTTTTCAAAAGAACTAATACAAGCATTCTCAGAAGAATTTGAAGACAAACTGGAATGGCTTACCTCTTCTTCAAGTTGATACTTGACTAAGGCTTCTTGGGAAACAAAGAGCTGTGACTCCAACTCATGCATCCTTTTTAGGTTCATGTTTGCAATATGAAGTTGCCTCTCCATTTCCTGCAATTTGTCAGCAAGCAATTGCTTCTCTTCCTTCATGGAATTCAGCTCCTTTCAAAGTATGTTGCTCTTCCTTCCATCCTCATACATTTCTCTCACCATATCCATCATGGTCGATAATTTTTTCTTCATGTCTTCATCAAAGAGTCTTGTGAAGAGAGTAGAATTTGAGGACCCACTTGTAGAAGTTGT
Source organism: Pinus taeda (assembly GCA_000404065.3). Taxonomy (NCBI): domain Eukaryota; kingdom Viridiplantae; phylum Streptophyta; class Pinopsida; order Pinales; family Pinaceae; genus Pinus; species Pinus taeda. The sequence continues at coordinate 68,785 of APFE030005511.1, forward strand.
CATTATGCCAATGAACACAAAAAAACTTCAATAAGATAAATAAAGAACTTATTTAAGCAACCTCTTGCAACAAACTTCTTGTGCTTTGGATTGCCTTGAGGTCCTTTGGGATAGAAGAATGCCTTCAGCCCTTCTCCTTCTTGTCCTTCCTGGGCTGAGCTATCAGTAGCTTTCCCTTCACCTCTGCAAACTCAGCAAATAATCATTTTGCAAACAAGCATACAACCAACCTCTTGTTGTTCAACACCTTTTAAAAAAGCAATCTTTGCTCTGTCAATCAAGCATTCTGATATAACATTCCTAAAGGTGTGGGCTATCAATATTAAGCTCTGATACCACTTGATCTGAAAATGGGGCTCTCGGGCTTCTTGTCTAGCTTACAAGAACCTCTCCCACTTCCAAAGCTTGAAATTTCCCTGTCTTTTATGATTAACCAATGCAGAATTAAGAAATGCTTGAAAATATAGGCATATGCTTGTTTTTATTGTTGGCTGTTATGTTCTTTAAAATCTATTGTGTATGCTGATATTTAAATGTGCTTGAACATATACATAAATCCATATAGCAGTGAATAATGCAGCAAAGAAGCAAACACATAAGACAACAATGTAATTTGGAGTTCACCTTGATATCTTGGGCTACATCTCCTTGAGCTCTAGTCAACTCGATTAGACTCTTTGGGATTATGGCTAAATTCTTTTTACAAGTCCTTGACTCAACTCCATATGGTTTACAAATGAACCAATGGGCCTAGAATACCATCTTACCCCTGGTTGTCCTTCAGCTACAAACAGTTCTAAGCTTCTCTGGACTAATTCTTTCAGTCAGTGCTCTGAGACTCCTTTGAGATTATAGCTTCTCTGACTCCCTCGGAATTGTTTACTGTCTCTGGAATCCTTCTTTTGTCTTCAACTCAAAAAACACCAGCAACAGCTCGAGCAGTCAGTCTCTTTGATGTCTGATACTTCACTGAAGTATTTATGTTCTGCCTCCAACCTATGGTGGCTTTGCTCTATTAAGCGCTCTGGCACACCGATCCTCCCAATGGGTTCCTTAGTACTCCAACTCTGCCCACACATTCGTTGAGCATTACGAGCCTCCATGAGCTTCTCAGAACTACTCCTGAGCATCATACTGCCTCCACGAATGAGAATTCACCACTCTCTATGTTATCAATGCTTCGCTCTACCTCCAAGCAAATGAATCAATTGTGCTATCAGACTCATCCAACTCTGTTTCTGTTATGGAACGCTTTTTAAGCCCATCAACACTTGTCTGTTCATTTCATCTCTCGAGCTCTCTGGCTCCCGGTCATTGCCCCTTCATGTTCCTTCTGGAGTGTTTAATAGTCATTGATAACATCCCAAGGTATGGTGGCCATTTGTTTTGCACAGAAGGGCAATCGGTGCTTTAAATTCTTCTAAAATAGTCGATCTCTGTTTACACAGAGAATGTTGTAAAAAAAAGGGACAATCCGCATAAAAACACAAAGTTGGGCTTGAAATTCCCATAATTGTGCTTTATTTTCCTATCGGGTCCGCCCGTAGGTCGTTATCATAAGTCGCAATGGCTCTAAGGCCTGCCCCTTTGTATTTTGTAAATATATTAAAACATGGCAAATATCGCAAAAACTCGTAGAAATGGCTTTGGTACGGAAATGAAATATTATGTATTTATATTTCGAAACCCTTTCGAGTCCAGTTTCGGTCGCAGTTGCAAGTCGCATGGCCCGGGGTCCTTCCCTTTTGGGATCGCCGACAGGAATCTGCCGATATCGGCAATCACAATCGCAAGTCACATCAGCCCAGGGTCCTTCCCTTTTAGGATCGTCGACAGTGATCTGCCGATATCGGCAATCAGAGTTGCATGTTGCATCGGTTTCGGCCTTTGTTAAGTCCTCCCATGAATATGTGCAATGTGATAAAGCGGCTATTAGAGCCTAGATTTACCTCAGGCTTAAAAGGTATGCTTCTAGGTCCACATCAAACCACGCTCAGCGTCGTAGCTAGCCCTACAAGGACAGGAGAGGGCTCTCTCCGGGTCAATCTCAGCTAAATATAATCGATGGGGCTTGAGATGACTAGTTTAACAACTGATCTTAGGCTAGGTCTGAAATGCAAGGATTTGATTTGATTTTTGGGAGATTTTGTTGGAAAAAAGGGAAAGGCAAATTTGGGTCCGGGGATGAGGCCAAATTTTTGCAGAGTTCCAGTTGGGGCAAGGTAGGCAGTAGTTTTGATGATTAAAATCGATTGAGATGGAAGGAGCAGATAGATGAGGAGCTGAAGAGGGCAAGGTAAATCATGGATCCTCTCCAAACAGCTGAAAACATCAAAAAACTAAAGCAAACTTCAAGTAGAGCACTGCACTTTCAATGGATTCTACTTACACTCTTGTTTGTTTAGCTCAGAAGAAACAAGAAAGAGAATGGCATGAAATCAAATAAACAAATTCACAATTACTAAAAGAAGCACTGTACCAAGACAAATTGCCACATGGATCCCAAAGAGTGTTGCAAACCCTGGTCTCTATTCCTTAGCCAAAATGCTGATATGTAAGTACAATGAAACTCAAGGCTTTCTCAATAGTCCAACCATGCTAATGACTGAAAAACAACATAATATAGACAAACATAGCTCCCGCTTGCCTCTAGGGGTTGAGCTCACCTGTTTAGGAGCTGATCCAACTGATCCTAAACTGAGAACTGGAATCTAGGCAACATAACAACATGCCTCTAGAAACAAGGAAACTGATTCATTCAGTTTGAAACAACCTCTAAACTGATGAATCTAATTCTACAAGTAAAAATCCAACATATTTACATCATGATCCATCAATTTTTATCAAATTACATCATATATTTTCTATTAGGAAAGTAAAAAAGTCAAACTATGCAAAATTGGGCGAAAAAACAGAGCAAAACTGCGTCAAACTGGCAATTTTTCCTCTATGCGCCGCACCTGATTCTCTATGTGTCGCGCTTATTTGGATCCACATTTGGAGGCCTTCCCGATGTCCAAATTAGCTCCACGTGTGCTTTTTGGAAAGGACTGTCCGTCTACTTTCCAACCCAAGTGGAATTTTTCAATTTGGCCTTCGTTTTCCCTATAAAAAATCCAATCTCCTAAGACTGCTTCCTATGTGTCAAAATATGGGCAGTGAGGTCATTTTTGGCGTGTTTTTGACCTCTTTGAGGGCTCAAAACCTGCCCAAATTTCTTGGACATAGCTAGGAAAGCATAAATTTACATGAAAAATCTAGAAATTCAAAGTTTTTGTGATTTGGAGCCCTCTAGCAAAAGTGAGAGCCACATAGGGCGGCGCATAGGGAGGAAAACCCTGTTTTTTAGTGCAAAAAAATTTCAAAATGCAAAAATTGCTCCAAATTTCTTGAAATTTGGGCTGGACCTTCTCTATCAAGAGCTATGATGGGCCAAGGATGCTTCGTCCAATATCCACAGTCGATCATGCTCTTTTTGCCTCTTTTGACTTTTTGATGCCTTCCTTAGTTTTGCCTTTAAATTCCTTATTCTTGCCTTGCAAACCTTGTTCTGCGCTATGTAGTGAAAAGCCATGTGTCTCAACAATGCTTTGTCCCTATCGGCCTTGTCCAATAGTCTCTCTAAGTGGATGTTGACTCTCTCAAGCCAAGACTCCCGATCAGCGTTGATCTCTTGCTCAAGTGAAATGAACTCCACCCTCCTCCTTTGGGCAGCTTAGCGATTCTCGAATATGTTTGCCACCTCTATGAGGCCTCCTGGGTGCATGTACCTCTGTGGAAGAGTCACTGTGTGTCTCTTCTTCATGATCATATGATGGATCAAATTCCATCTCTACTATCAAGTGAGTTTTCTTGATGAAAAATAGGAAAATTATGGTGTTTCTTGATTACTGCCACCAAGAGAAAAGTGATATGAAGGACTATAAAGGGAGGGAAAAATGAGGGATTTTAGGACTATTAGGATAGGGTTTATTTATGGAAAAAGGGGATTAGGGAGTGATATGGGAGTTTTAGGGATAACATCTAGGGTTTGGGAATTTGTATTTTAGGAATTGGGAAATCGGGATAGGGATAGATGATTTTTAGGAATATGAGAGTTTAGGGAATGGGAGGAATAAGGTGAGAGAAAAGGAGTGAAGGAGTGAAAAGGTGAAGGAATGGGAAAATGTACTTGGCAGCCACAACAACCAATGAAAACCCTAGGCTAGCCCTACTAGGCAGCAGTTTCTTGGGAAATGTCAAGAATGTAGGGTTTGATTTTTCCTTTAGACAATCACCATAAACTTTATGAAAAACTCCTTTACTAGAAAGGGAGAGATTGTAGCTTACATGCACAATAGGAGTCATGAACAATTTTGGCAATTTGAGAGAGTTTTGGAGTGAAACAGACTTGGCAGCTCTATGCGCTGCACCACAAGCCCAACACGCCACACCTTCCCTATGCGCCACGCCAATGAAAATTTGCACTGGAAATTGTTGCCCAATGCGTTGCGCCAGTTGCCCAATGCGCCGCGCCACCACCCAGTGCATAGAGATTTTTCTAGGAGACTTCTAGAGGCCTTCCTGGTGTCCAAATTGGGCGTAGGATAGCTTGTTGGAAAGGGATTTGAGTCTACTTTCCAATCCAAGTGAAATTTTTCAATTTGGAGTTCATTTGCCCTGCCAAAAATCAAATCTCCCAAGATTGGTCAAAATGTGCAAAATGAGGCTACCTAAAGGAAGAGTGCTATTGTAGTCAACTTGTTAAGGGCTTCCTCAACTCCAAATTTAGCTAATGATAGCTCATTGGAAATATCTTTGTGTCTAGTTATCATTTAAATCATCAAGCAAGTCATTTGGCCAACCCCGCTAGGAGAAAACTTGATTTTCCGAAGGTCACTTCAGAGGTGCATCAATTCTCCCGAGGCAACTGTATTTTTTACATTTCTCTAAAACCATGACACTTGTGTAAAAAGTGAAGGAGTTTTTTCTTCCTTGGCCTATTTTGGACAAAAAAATCTTTCAGTTTTACCAAATTCATCTTTTCTTGCTTAGAAACATCATTTGAGTAAAACCTACCCCGATGTGTGGAACAAGGGATTTGTTGAAATGAAGCAAAATGAAGGGGACAAGGGGCTTCTAAATTCTTGAGAAAATTTTGGGAAATAGGGGAGAGATGTTAGGGAGTAGGGGAAAGTGGAATTTCAAATATTGCGTGATGGGAGGAGGTCCAAAAGGGCAAAACACAGGCCTAGCCTTGAAAATTTTCAAGTTGTAGCAAGAAACTAGGGTTTGTGCGAAAATGAGGAATTTGGGGAATCTCACTGATGGGAAGTGTTTAATAAGGTACATTAAGGATAGGGGAAGGTGTATGAACATCAGGATATAATTTTTGCCGATGATTTGACCATCCAAGAGAATTTAACTTCAAAACCCTAGGAGAGGGAAACGAACTTTACCTAGGCACAACTAAAGCATGAACAAGGTGTAAAATGACCCAGTGGAACATGACATGATGATGAAAACCCCCTGAATAATGGTACAGTCAGCTGAATGGTGACATGGACCGACATTTGGACAGCTTTGAAAGGATAAAAGCAAACCCTAGACCTAATACCTAGTGACCAAATTTTACTTGAAGACTCACTGAAATGACAAAATTTGACCTTGACACTCTGAAACCACTTTGTAAGAGCATATTGATCACTGGAGGAAGGCTGCAAAGACTGACACTAACATTGGCTCCAATGGGGATGGTAGCTCCCTGGAGGTGCCAAGAACCATAGAGCTTTAGGAGAGAATACCAGTGCCTTATCCATTGGGCAATGGAGTCAATAACTTCAAAACACCCAAAAACCAATAACTTTGACTCAAGACTCATACTTGAACTGACTAATCCAAAACTGAAACAAGACTCTCAAAAGTTGAAGCTGGACACTCAACTAAAACTATCTTTAAACTGACTGAAACAAAAAATGACTCAAGGCTGACTTAACTGAAACAAGTACTTACAAAGCTTTCAAAGGGTAGCAGTCCATCGAGATTTTAGGGCTTCAAATCATGACGACGACTACCTGCTTACTAATGAAATATGTACAATCATGTGAAGTGGGTCTTCCAATGTAACCAATCCAAAAAATGGCTACTCAATGAAATTATGCTCTCTCTTTTATCGAGCAGGCAGAATGATGTACATGTAGGCAACTCACAATAACAATTGAAACCAAGGCTTATGCTAACAAACCAGCCAATATTCATCTTCTCTGGTGCTTGCAAAAGAATGCTGAAAGGATCTTGAAAATCCTGAAGCACTAGCTTGTCTTGAGATCTAGCAACAAAAATACAAGTAGTCCCTTTATTATGATCTGAAAGAACAATTGATTTTCGAGTGATAGGAAGGCATAGAGAGGTATGAGCTTCTGTTATCTGAGTGTTACTATAAATTCCTTGACCATGAGAAATTCTGGCATATTGTCTCTCTCAAGCTCATATTCCTCAACTTCATGGTCTAGGTCATTCTTAAACAAAAAACAATCTTCAAGATTATCAAACATGACAGCCTTATCATCTTCATGAAAGAAAATATTATCTGTTTGTTGATCTATAAAGATAATTACAAGACTGTCATCATTTTCAAAAGAGGAAGAAGTTCCACCATCACCTTCTTAACCATGTGCACACTGTAGATCTGCATTAACTTGAGTTGTAACATGACCTTTCAGGAGTTGATCTATCTCATCTTCAGACAGAGGAGATAAGACATTTTGTTTCCTTTTGCTCAAGCAAGTATTGTCTTCTTGAAATAACATTTTAAAACATGAAAAACCTGAATGGCAGTCCTTAATTCCCTGATCTTCTGAAATTTGAAAACATTGTTGAGCATATTCATATGACATGGCAATCAAATTATCCAAATTATCATTTACCACTGAGTTATCAAAAGAAGACTTTTCACTTACTTGAACAAAGATCTCATCTTGTTTTTCATGAAATGACTGGATTACCTCCTCATGAAGGCTTGGGTCAGTAACTTTGTCGTCTTCATTCCATATGATCTCAATAGCAGAGCTCTCCTTCATGGGATTCAAAACAAGGTAGTCTTCATCATCACAATCTGAATCTAGATCTGAATGGGTCAACTTGACTTTATCACATTCTGAAATTGAAACTTGACTTCCTTGCATATTGTCTTCATCTATGGACAGATCTGAAATAAAACCTTCTCTTTCATCATTTTCCATTGTGCTAATATCTTGATCCTGTTGCAAAGTTTCTTGAGCATCTTGATGAGTATCTTCTAAGTGCTCTTTATGCTGCTGAAATGGATTTTCATACAGGTCCTCCATGATCTCATCGTCCATGAAGTCATCATCTTCATAAACTTTTTGAAGATTTTCAATAAAACTATAAGTATGTTTGCAACAATTCTGAACTAAAGTCAATGATGGATAAGATTCTTTATACCTTTCAAAGAACATGGTATGAAAATCCTTTAAACAGTAAATACAAGCAAGCGGCAAACTTTCATACCAGGATCGGGCTTCACCTTCCAGAGTGGCCATGAATATCTTCATCAAGCAATCTTCAGGAAAATCAACCTTTAACTTGCGAATATGTATGTGAAATCTAACCAGATGTAAAGCAACATCCTTCCTATCATCATCTTTAAACGTAGGCAAATTCCTTTGCCAATCTACCTTAGGAATTTTATTTGGAAAACCTGGAATGTGATCTTGGCACATGGGAGCATACCTTCGATCCAGCGAAACCATTTTGATAACAATGAATTGACTAAGAAATTCTTCAAGCTACTAGTTCTTGAAGAGTAGAGTCGCCATAACAATTCTGAACCTTGGGATTCTTAGACACTGGAGTCGCCAGGTGAATAATTTCAGCCTTCATATGTGTCTGATTGTTGTCCACCATCAACAATCAGATCTAACTTGATTCATGTATTGGGGCAATTTGCAAGTCAGATGTTCAGTTCATAAGACTAGACCGGAGATTGACTGAAGAAGCTTTTATCTACTTTCGCTAATGCAAAGTAAGATCGTTTCAAAGGCTACCTGGCTAACTTCAGGCTTCGTCTGTAGTCTATAAAGCAAGAACACTACCAAATAAACTTTTATTCCCCAGTATGGTTGCCACTATGTTAGAGCCTAGATTTACCTCAGGCTGAAAAGGTAAGCTTCTAGGTCCACATCAAACCACGCTCAGCCTCGTAGCTAGCCCTATGAGGATAGGAGAGGGCTCTCTCCGGGTCAATCTCAGCTAAAGATAATCAATGGGGCTTGAGATGACTAGCTTAACAACTGATCTTAGGCGAGGTATGAAATGCAAGGATTTGATTTGATTTTTGGGAGCTTTTGTTGGAAAAAAGGGAAAGGTAAATTTGGGTCCGAGGATGAGGCCAAATTTTTGCAGAGTTCTAGTTGGGCAAAAGTAGGCAGTAGTTTTGATGCTTAAAATCAATTGAGATGGAAGGAGAAGACAGGTGAGGAGCTGAAGAGGGCATGGTAAAACATGGATACTCTCCAAACAGCTGAAAACATCAAATAACTAAAGCAAAATTCAAGTAGAGCACTGCACTTCCAATGGATTCTACTTACACTCTTGTTTGTTTAGTTCAGAAGAAACAAGAAAGAGAATGGCATGCAATCACATAAACAAATTCACAATTACTAAAAGAAGCATTGTACCAAGACAAATTGCCACATGGATCCCAAAGAGTGCTGCAAACCCTGGTCTCTATTCCTTAGCCAAAATATTGATATGTAAGTACAATGAAACTCAAGGCTTTCTCAATAGTCCAACCATGCTAATGACTGAAAAACAACATAATATAGACAAAAATAGCCCCCCCTTGCCTCTAGGGGTCGAGCTCATCTGTTTAGGAGCTGATCCAACTGATCCTAAACTGAGAACCGGAATCTAGGAAACATAACAACATGCCTCTAGAAACAAGGAAACTGATTCATTTAGTTTGAAACAACCTCTAAACTGATGAATCTACTTCTACAAGTAAAAATCCAACATATTTACATCATGATCCGTCAATTTTTATCAAATTACATCATATACTTGCCATTAGGAAAGTAAAAAATTCAAACTAGGCAAAACTGGGCGAAAAAACAGAGGAAAACTGGGTCAAACTGGCAAATTTTCCTCTATGCGCTGCGCCTGATTCTCTATGTGTCGCGAATGTTTGGACCCACTTTTGGAGGCCTTCCCGATGTCCAAATTAGCTCTAAGTGTGATTTTTGGAAAGTTCTTTCCGTCTACTTTCTAACCCAAGTGGAATTTGTCAATTTGGCTTTCATTTGCCCAATCAAAAATCCAATCTCCCAAGACTACTTCCTGTGTGTCAAAATATGGGCAATGAGGTCATTTTTTGAGTGTTTTTGACCTCTTTGAGGGCTCAAAACCTGCCTAAATTTCTTGGCCATAGCTAGGAAAGCATAACTTTACATGAAAAATCTATAAATTCAAATTTTTGTGATTTAGAGCCCTCTAGCAAAAGCGAGCACCACATGGCACGACGCATAGGGAGGAAAACCCTATTTTTGAGTGCAAAAAAATTTCAAAATGCAAAAATTGCTCCAAATTTCTTGAAATTTGGGCTGGACCTTTTCTATCAAGAGCTATGATGGGCCAAGGATGCTTTGGCCAATACCCGCAGTCTATCATGCTCTTTTTTCCTCTTTTGCCTTTTTGATGCCTTCCTTAGTTTTGCCTTTAAATTCCTTATTCGTGCCTTGCAAACTTTGTTCCGCACTATGTAGTGAAAAGCCATGTCTCTCAGCAATGATTTGTCCCTATCGGCCTTGTCCAGAAGTCTCTCTAAGTTGATGTTAACTCTCTCGAGCCAAGACTCTCAATCAGCATTGATCTCTTGCTCAAGTGAAGTGAACTCCAGCCTCCTCCTTTGGGCAGCTTGACAATTCTCGAATATGTTTGCCACCTCTATGAGGCCTCCTGGGTGCATTTACCTCTGTGGAAGAGTCACTGTGTGTCTCTTCTTCATGATCATATGACGGATCAAATTCCATCTCTGCTAGCAAGTGAGTTTTCTTGATGAAAAATAGGAAAATTATGGTGTTTCTTGATTACTGCCACCAAGAGAAAAGTGATATGAAGGACTGTAGAGGGAGGGAAAAATGAGGGATTTTAGGACTATTAGGATAGGGTTTATTTATGGAAATAGGGGATTAGGGACTGATATGGGAGTTTTAGGGATAACATCTAGGGTTTGGGAATTTGTATTTTAGGAAATGGGAAATGGGAATTGGGATAGGGATAGATGATTTTTAGGAATATGAGAGTTTAGGGAATGTGAGGAATAAGGTGAGAGAAAAGGAGTGAAGGAGTGAAAAAATGAAGGAATGGGAAAATGTACTTGGCAGCCACAACAACCAATGCAAACCCTAGGCTAGCCCTACTAGGCAGCAGTTTCTTGGGAAATGTCAAGAATGTAGGGTTTGATTATTCCTTTAGACAATCACCATAAACTTTATGAAAAACTCCTTTACTAGTAATGGAGAGATCGTAGCTTACATGCACAATAGGGGTTGTGAACAATTTTGGCAGTTTGAGAGAGTTTTGGAGTGAAACAGACTTGGTAGCTCTATGCGCCGCACCACAAGCCCAATGCGCCGCGCCTTCCCTATGCGCCGCACCAATGTAAATTTGCACTAGAAATAGCAGTCCAATGTGTCGCGCCAGTTATGTGCGCCGCGCCACCACCCAGTGCAGAGCGCTTTTTCCAAGAGACTTTTGGAAGCCTTCCTAGTGTCCAAATTGAGTGTAGGATAGCTCGTTGGAAAGGGTCTTTGATTCTACTTTCCAATCCAAGTGAAATTTTTCAATTTGGAGTTCATTTTCCCTATCAAAGATCAAATCTCCAAATACTGGTCAAAATGTGCAAAATGAGGCTGCCTAAAGGCAGAGTGCTATTCCAGTCAACTGTTTAAGGGCTTCCTCAACTCAAAATTAGCTCATGATAGCTCATTCGAAAGATATTTGTGTCTAGTTATCATTTGACTCATCAAGAAAGTCATTTGGCCAACCACGCTAGGAGAAAACTTGATTTTCCCAAGGTCACTTCAGAGGTGCATCAATTCTCCTAAGGCAACTGTATTTTTGACATTTCTCTAAAACCATGACACTTGTGTCAAAAGTGAAGGAGGTTTTTCTTTGTTGGCCTATTTTGGACAAAAACTCTCTCAGGGTTCCAAAATTCATCTTTTCTTTCTCAAAAACATCATTTGAGTAAAACCTACCCCGATGTGTGGAACAGGGGATTTTTTGAAATGAAGCGAAATGAACGGGATAAGGGGCTTCTAAATTCTTGAGAAAAGTTTTGGAAGTAGGGAGAGATGTTAGGGAGCAGGGGAAAGTGGAATTTAAAATATTGCATAAGGGGAGGAGGTCCAATAGGGAAAATCATAGGCCTAGCCTTGAAAATTGTCAAGTTGTAACAAGAAACTAGGGTTTGTACGAAAATGAGGAATTTGGGGGGTCTCAGTGATGGGAAGTGTTTAATAAGGTACCTTAAGGATAGGGGAAGGTGTATGAAAATCAAGATACAAGTTTTGCCGATGATTTGACCATCCAAGAGAAATTGCCTTCAAAACCCTAGGAGAGGGAAACAAACTTTACCTAGGCACAACTGAAGCATGAACAAGGTGTAAAATGACCCAGTGGAACATGACATGATGATGACAACCCCCTGAATAATGGTACCGTCAGTTGAATGGTGACATGGACCTACATTTGGATAACTTTGAAAGGAGTAAAAGCAAACCCTATACCTAATACCTAGTGACCAAATTTTACTTGAAGACTCACTGAAATGACAAAATTTGACCTTGACACTCTGAAACCACTTTGTAAGAGCATATTTGATCACTGGAGGAAGGCTGCAAAGACTGACACTAACAGCGGCAATCCCTGATGGCCCAAGGTCCTTCCCTTATAAATAATTGTGATGTGATATTCCCTCTTGACCAATCAAACAAGGCCACGTGGCCCAATCCCGGCCTACCAAGTGTCAGCTGTGGATTGGCCCAGGAGCCTATACTAAAATCAAAATTTTCAATATAGTTCGAAATTTAATGAAATTGCCTCCTTTTCTAAGCACATTGGGTAATTTTCATTTTACAATAACTCCATCCAGAGTTCGTTTTCACCCATTCAAGTTGCGTTGGATTCAGAATGAGGAGTTCTCTACAATGAGACTATTCTAGGAGTAGCCTGTGATTTTCATTTTTCTCTAATTTACAAATGATTTGTGCCAGTTGGCACCTTTTACCTCTTATATGAAGTCTTTTAGACTTAGAGGTTTATCCAGGATCCATTTTTGGATCATTACCAGACTTGCAACAACCATTTGAGATCGAGACAAATGCCTCTGACTATGCTATTGGGGGAGTCCTTACTCAACATGGGAATCCAGTGGCATATCACAGTGAGACACTTTCAAACATAGTCCAGAAATATCCCACTTATGACAAAGAGATGTATTCCATTGTGCAGGCCTACCGATAATGGAAGCATTACATTTTGGGGAAGGAAACAGTCATCCAGCCCCTGCAGTTCATACAAACCCAAGGGAAGTTGCAAAATGATCACCATCAGAAGTGGTCCACATACCTACAATAGTTCCATTTGAATATCAAGTATAAGAAGGGAAGCACCAATAATATTGCAGATTGCCTCAGTTGACCACTGATCATGGCGTTAACCACCATGCTCAACTCTTGTGGGCACGAGACTTCTAATTGGCCACTTCTCTACAAAAGTAACCCAGAATTCAGCCATACATACCAAACACTCTTAGAGGGTCAGCATGTTCCATATTTTCACCTCTAGGATGCCCTGATATGCCACTTGGGTCACCTTTGTGTTCCTTCAAGCGAGCATGCCAAGATGATTTTGGAAGCACACTACAGTCGAGCTGCTTGGAATTTCGTGGTCGAGAAAATGGTGGTAGTACTGCAGAAGTATTTCTATTGGTCGAATCATCGACAGGATGTCAGGAAGTACATCAGATCTTGCACTGCCTGCACCATTTCCAAACCGACCATCAAGAAGCAAGGCCTCTATACTCCGCTGCCTACCCCTAGTCGACCTTGGGAATCCATCTTCATGGATTACATGTCGAGCCTTCCTTCTACTAAGCATGGAAATGACTATGTTTTTTTGGTCATCGAAAGGTTCTCGAAGACGGCCATTATGGTGGCCTGCAAGAAGAATATCACAGTAGAAGCCACTGCCAAACTCTTCTTTGAACGAGTTTGGGTACAATTTTGGATCCCATGGTCTATCATCTCAGATCGAGACAGCAAGTTCCTCAATACATTTTTCTCCAGTCTTTGGTCGATGGTGGACACCAAACTCACTAAGTCCACAACCTTCCATCCCCAAATTGAAGGCCAAACAGAGGTTGTCAACAGGATGATCGTACACATTCTGCGCATGTACAACTCAAGGCATCCACACATGGGATGATAGCCTCCACTATGTTCAGCACAGCTATAACTGGGCTCTCCACAGCTCGACTGGCCATAGCCCTTTTCAGGTGGGCTTGGGATTCCAGCCATTATGTCCCATTGATGTGGCCATGCCATTTACAGCTACTCAAGCAGATTCAGCTCATGTCTATTCCGAGATAAATAAGGCAAACAACTTCATTTAGCACATCCAATATATTCGCCAGCAGGTCCATGACATTCTGGAGAAATCAAATGCCAAGTACAAGCAGCTATATGATCAACATTGGGTGCCACACAAGTTTCAGGTGGGTGACAAAGTCTGGTTGCATTTGCAAAAGGAACACCTTACCGAAGCCTATCAGAAACTCAGACCACTCCAATATGGTCCTTACACCATTACCAAGGCTATGGGAGACAATGCATTTGAGCTCAGCACTCCCCCATTCCTTGTCCTGCACCCAATGTTCAATGTGGACTGCCTTCGGCCATACTTTCCACCATTACTAGACACATCCAACATAGCAAAACAACTCACACCAGCAGAGTTAAATCCATATTGCATGGAACAAGCTACAACTAATCAGATCATGGACACGCAAATCAAGCACACTCGCCAACGGAAGATCCAACTGTATCGAGTTGTCAAAGTTACGACCCTGGGAAGTTGATGTACCAATTTACCCAAACGGGGCCCATAGTTTGGTGCTTCATCTCCTAGGGTTATTTTTTTGGATGTTTAGGGTTTTCCATTATTTCTCAACAATAAATAGGCCTTCGATCCTCATTGTAAGATAGTTCAAAGGCATGTAGCTGCCACATCTCTCCTGAGAAATAAGCTACCATCGCTCAAGCTAGTTTATTTCCATTTCTGTTTGTAAGCATATTTCAATATTTCACATTAATGAAATGAAGTATTATTTCTGTTGCATCTTTGTATTTATGGTTATCTCTGTAATTTGTTGCATTCCTATTTAAATCCGGATCAAATCATCACTTGAAATTGTGGTGCTATAAATACAAATCAATTAAGAAGTTTTGCCAATTTGTAATTGATGGAGTTTTGGGTACTACCTAAATCAATCAATATCGTTACCATTTTCTTTTTGATATATCCTTTTATATTGAGCGTTTATGGAGTATTGATGTCAGCCAATGCATGATGAGATACTGTTGAAGTAGTCTCTTCTATCTCTAGATCTTGTGACGACTCCACTTCTTGATTTTTCATCATCTTCACAGTTTATGTATAATAATTTATTTACACCGCTTTTATGCCCCTTACTGTACTTGTTGTCACAGTTGAAACATAGTCCCTTTTCTCTTCCTTCATCAATTTGTTGAGGTGTCAACCTTCTCAGTTTAGGAGAGGGAACACAATTTTCTCTATAGTTATTAGTGACCAATCTTCTAGTATCCATATATTTACTTTCAACTTTCCTTGCTAAACTGAAAGCATGTTCTAGGGATTTAGGTTCAAAGAGACGCACCTCATGTTGAATGCTTTCCTTTAAAGTTCCCATAAATAGGTCTAATAAATAATCCTCTGAAATGTTCTTTACCCTAAGACTGAATTTTTGGAATTGTTGAATGTGCTTTGGAATTGGAAATTTTTATCGAAAATTTACTAATTGACTAAAGAATTTATTACTCTTAGTATTCCCATAATGTGTTATCAATTTCTTTGTAAGGATGAACCAATATGAAACATAATCTTTTTTCTTTCCCATAGTTATTGATACCATACATGTTGATCTTGTTCTAAAAACATGGTTATAATATTTACTTATTGTAAGGTTGTTAGCTGTTGTAGATCAAAGTATTGCTCCATCTGGAATATCCATGTTATAGGATCATTATTATCAACCTTCATCATAACAATCTTTGGAATGTAGTAGTTCCTCAGTGTTGACTTGAAGCTCTGATGATATGGATCTGGGAATGAAAAGTCGTGATTATGGTTATGTGATTCAATATTTTTGCTCTCCCTTTGGGATAAAATACTCCTCATATTTGATTGAGTCACAACACCATGTTGCTCTTTATGTTCATGATTTCCTTGAATCTCCATATCCCTTTTAGGGAGATTCTATAATAGCATGGCTTGTATTTTTTTTACTTATTCCTTATTTTCAATCATGATTTTTTTGTATTTATACCTTATTTTCATCAACTAATATTTCAACGATAATAATTCAACCCTCATAGTATCACTTATTTACTTAACTTGACTTTCCAACATGGATAACCAGTATTCGAAGTCTTTTGTATCTTCATGAATCATCAATGATCCTTCAAGAATTCATGTAGTAGCTTATTGTTACAGGTCATTTTGTCACATCCGTTCAAAAAGATGAAAATTGGATCAATGAACATCCTTGAACACTTTTTCATTATCCCTGTGAAAAGCCCTAAGCATCACTTCTCCAAAAAGTCTGAGTTTTTGGCTTTATCCACTCAAAAACTTCTTTGGGAAGTTTAACCATGACTAAGTCAACGATGGTTTCTCAACTTGTACCTGTTATCATGAGTGAGTCAATCGAATTTGCAACTACTTCCATGTTTATGACTTCACTAAACTCCATTTGTATGGTGGTTCGTCAGTACCACCTAGATACCAACCATCATCTAGAACCATTTTTGGTGTGTCGACTAGTCCATGGACTTCTCCTTTTCCATCTTCATCTAGAATGCCATCTCGTACTTCTTTGATGAGCACCTCACAACCTATCCAACCTATTGTGCCCTAACCTTCTTTGGAGCAGCAACATGGACCAATTTTTAGTGGTTTGGGACATCTACAATAGCCAACTCCATCTTATACTAGGTACTCTCCTCCTGGGTGGAAGTTACCTCCACATACTCCTTATCCTCCGATAGGGGGGCAACATGTTGTTTCCATGTCTCCATCTCCTAATCAAATGTCACAAATGAGTTCTCCATCCTATTCAAGTACTCCATTCCTGTGAACGGCTTCTAATCCTTGGAATCCTACATTACTTGTTCAAATTGGTTTGGTTTTTAATCAGCTTCCTACTTCTCAACCTGCCTCGGTCACACCCCAGGTTCCTCATTTCAAACCCATTCAATCCATGGCTCAACATGCCCAAGTTTTATCTCAGGTAAGCCAACATGTCTAGGTTGCACGTCAAACACAATCTATTCCACTGGTATATGGGATCTCTCAATTCCCACCTACTCAACCTCTTCAAGGTGCCTTGCAAACCCTACCACTTGGTCAGCTTATACCTCAGATGCAAGTAAAGCAACCTATATATGGTATGACCCAAGTGCCAATCAGTCAACCCAATGTAGGCATGATGTGAAATCCCTCTGGGCAACCTTTCCAAAGTATCCCACAAATTCCTGTTGGTCAAACTACTATTCTACAAATGCCTTATGAAGGCCAACATATTCAAATGCAGCCATTTCATCATTTCATCCTTTTCTAGGTTATTAAAGAACTGGATAGTCTGGCTATGTTTGTCCTAGTTATCAAAATCATCCTTACCCTGGAATGCAAATTTTGGTCACTCAGTGCATTCCATCATACCTAGGATATCCTCCACCAGACTTTAATAGGCAGTTACCATTTGTGAAAACCCTTGAGTTACTTTATTTAACCTAGCTAACAAATGATCTTATTTGTCATTTTCTTTATTGGTTGGCCATTCCTAACAAATTACCAAGCGATATCCCAAAATTCAATGGAAATCTTGGATTATACTTGTCTACTCATGTTATGACCTACCACTTATGGTGTTCATCCAACTCATTAAATGATGATTCAATTTGTTTATGGATTTTACATAGAACTCTTATTGGTATGATAACTAAGTGGTATGTTGAATTGCCATGAGCTTCATTTAAAAACTTTAATGCCTTGAAAACTACATTTCTGACCCATTTTCAATTACATATCTGATATGAAACTGGAACTAAAATTTTGAACTCTTTGAAATAGTCTGACTCCACTCACCTCTCTGATCATATTCATGAATGGAGGCGTCGACATCGGTTGGTCAAAACGTTCATTCCTAATCAATTATTGGTTGAATGGTTTATCAAATCTTTTGTTACCATCCATAATTGAATGCATTGTTAAAGGCAGAGTCATTACGGAAGAGAAATTCATTGCTCGTGCCCAATACCTTGATTTGATTTATACTCAATCTAGCACACTCTACAACAAGATATCCAATGCTCTGCAACCTCAGCATACTGTTCCACCACCTCCCACTAAAGAATCACATGTTGTTGATGGTGTGATTGGTTATGTTAGTCAATAGACAATGAATAAACTATTTGGTTCATCTCCTGTCGTGGCTACTCAAAACCCATCTTTTTCTACTCCTACGACTACTTCTGAGATTAATGTCATTAAATCCATGAAAGGCAAGTCTCTGCAACTTAGAAGCAAGAAGAAAAGAAAAGGAAAGAAGAAGAAAGATAATTCTTCACAAGAAAAACAAAATAATCAGACTCCTAAGGACAAACGAAATCCTCCTTATCCCTACCTTATTTGTAAAGAGGAAAAGTTTACTCTGGATTGTCCACATTGGGTGGATGTTAATAAATTCCTAAAGTCATCATCTAATGTGCCTGTTGTGTTAACATATGATCCAGGTGGATATTGGTGGCCACCCACCAATTCCACTTGGACCCTCGCCATTGCTTCATTCAGTTTTTCAGTTTCCTTAATTGTAGCACTGTTTACTATTCTTAGTAGTTTTTTGGAAATCTATCGCCAGCGATTTGCTGTCTAAAAACATCTTTTCCGTCAAAGTCCTCAGAGAGATATTTCCAACGATTTATCATGCGTGTCAAACAGAGATAATATGACCAATTTGCAACCCCGGGAATTTGGTTGTCCAACTCAACCCAATGGAGCCCATAAACTCTTGGTGTTACATCTCCTCAGCTTAGGGTTTTGGTTGTTTAGGGTTTTCTCTTATTGTTCAATAATAAAAAGGCCCTTGAGCCTCAATGTAAGGGAGTTTAGAGGCATGTAGCCACCACATCTCTTCTCAAATATAAGCTACCCTCACCCTAGTTGGTTTATTTCCATTCTTGTTTATAAGCATATTTCAGTATTTTACATTAATGAATGAAGTATTATTTCCACTGCATCTCTGTGTTTATAGTTATCTCTGTAATTTGTTGCATTCTTGTTTAAATCCGGATCAGTGGTATCAGAGCGACCTGCTTTTTTTCTTTATTTTTCTTTGCATGTCCCCAACGAGGTCGGGATATAAGGAGTTAGGGCTTGAACTGGTCAAACATTTGAAAGACCAACCTCGCAAATCTCGACGACCTCCCATGGTGGATGAAAAGAAAGACAAGGGGGCAAGAGATCCTATCAAAATCTTGTTCGAAGAAGCCCTCGAGTGACAAAGGAACACAATGATGGATAGCTTTGCCCAGATCCTTCAGCGGCTACCCAAGGGCGACGCATCGGCTTCCAATTGCTACTCTGGAAACACCACACCGTTTAAGGTACAAGTTAATTTTGAAATCCCCATATTCGAGGGTCAGATAGACACAGATGTTGTCAATAAATGGTTAAATCTGCTAGAGGGTTATTTTTCTATTCGTAATTTTTCCAGCTGGGAAAAGATTATTTTCTCTCTTCTCAAAGCAGCACCCCATTTCAAGGATTAGTGGGAAACCTATTGCAAGCAGAAGGATGAAATTACAGGCTCGCTATTTTCATCCACACCCACTTTGAATTCATTCTGGGATGCCATCAAGGAGCAGTACTACCCTATCGGAAGTTATGAGGATTAATACATAAAGTGGACCATGCTGCGGCAGGGAAGGGACCAAGACGTGTCAGAGTTTACCAATATTTTCCATACCCTTCGCACAAAGTTGGGTATTAAGGATACGGAGCATCATTGGTACTCAAATACCGTGGCTGTTCACATAAGTATATCCAAGAAGAAATAGAATTCCTAAACATCTCCTCGCTCAACATGGCATACCGATATGCCGTCAAGGTCAAGCAAAAGTTTAAACAGAATAAGCAAGACTATGGATCTACGAATCCGAAGCAAGGGAAAGGTGCCCCCAAACCGCAGAATAAAGGACAAAGCCAAGGCGGGGCGGCCCAAGACAATTTGCCAAAGCTGTAAGCAAAGAACAGCGTCGCGAAGCTGAAAAAGGACAAGAGAAAGTGGTGTGAGTTCCATAAGAGTTCCACTCACAACACAAGTGAGTGTTGGGCCAAGCAGTCACTGGTGGCCGAGCTAAAGGTTTCAGAATCAGATGCATGTTCTAACTCTGAGTCAGAACCCGACAAGGGGAATGACAAAGGGAATCAGATTATCGATGCGGAGCCCAATGCCACCATTGCCACTACAAAGATCCAGAAGGAGGAACCCGAAGATCCAGAGGAGGAGGAGCGTCTCTTCCACTCCCATATGTGGGTAAAGGGCTCCCCGCTATATTGCATTGTCAACAGCGAGAGCCAAAAGAACCTCATTTCGGCAGAGGTCGTGAAGCGGTTGGGCTTACCGACCACAGCACATCCACAACCATACACCACCGGGTGGCTTCACCAAGGACAGGATCTTCACGTGAGCCAGCAGTGTTGCCTTCCATACAACATCAAGCCCTTCACGGATGAGGTATTGTGTGACATTGCTCCCCTTGAATTTTGTGATGTATTATTAGGAAGACCATACTTGTGGAAGCGACATGTTGTGTATGAACTAAGGCCCCGTGTTGTTATTGTTACTTTAGGAAATACGTTGTACAGGATACCAGAGGTAGCACCGCCTACTGCCATCTCTTGGGTTACTGCAAAACAATGCAATAAGCTCATTTCCAAAACTGGGAAATTTGTTTTCATGATGATACGCCCTCAAGGAAAGAAGAAGACGGTGGCTACGACCTCCAAACAGGGCCCCTCCACACGACAACTACAAATGGACAAGGTCATGGAGGAGTACGAGGACATCTTCACCTCCCCCGCAGGGGTTCCTCTGCACTGTTAGGTCAATCACTCCATCGATCTGTCCCCAGGTATATCGCTTCCCAATGGACCAATCTATTGGTGTTCCGTTCTAGAGAATGATGAAATCAAGAGGCAAATTCAGGAGTTGCTGCAAAAAGGTCACATCCGCCCAAGTTCATCGCCCTGTGGGAGCTTAATTATGTTGGTACAGAAGAAGGATGGGACTTGGAGACTCAGTATTGATTATCGGGCGTTGAACAAGATCACTGTCCGTAATAGGTAACTGATCCCACGGATTGATGACCTCCTGAACCAACTGAAGGGGGCAAAATATTTCAGCAAGATCGATTTTAAGTCAGGATATCACCAGGTACCAATCTAACCCTCCAATGTGTGGAAGACTGCCTTCAAAGCCAAGGAGGGCCTTTTCGAATGGTTGGTTATGCCTTTTGGATTGACCAATGCTCCTGCAACCTTCATGACACTAATGGATGACATCTTGCAGCCATTCACCAACTCATTTGTAGTGGTATACTTGGATGACATCTTGATCTTCATCCAGATTTGGGAAGAACACCTCCACCACATACAACAGGTTCTCCAAACACTACGGCAACACAAGTTATGTGCCAATTTGGAGAAATGCACTTTTGGCATGACCCAGGTTCAATATCTAGGATACATTATTGATGAATAGGGGGTGCATGTGGATCCAGCCAAGATCCAAGTAATTCAGGATTGGCCATCTCCAACCACTCTGATAAAGCTTCACATCTTTCTAGGTCTTGCTAACTTCTACCGTAGGTTCATGTTGGGATTTTCTCATGTCACTTGGCCCTTGAGCCAAGTCACCAAGGGAGGAGCAAAAGAAAAAAAAATGGTCTGAATCTCAACAGAAGGCATTCATAGAGTTGAAAGATCACCTCTGGTCGGCACCAGTGCTCGCATTACCAGACTTGCAACAACCATTTGAGGTCGAGACAGATGCCTTTGACTATGCTATTGGGGCAATCCTTACTCAACACGGGCATCCAGTGGCATATCACAGTGAGACACTTTCAGGCACAGTCTGGAAGTATCCCACTTATGACAAAGAGATGTATTCCATTGTGCAGGCCTGCCGACAATGGAAGCATTACATTTTGGGGAAGGAAACGGTCATCCACACAGACCATCGACCCTTGTAGTTAATATAGACCCAAGGGAAATCGTAGAATGATCGCCATCAGAAGTGGTCCACATACCTACAACAATTCCATTTGAATATCAAGTATAAGAAGGGCAACACTAATAATGTGGCAGATTGGCTCAGTCGACCAATGATCATGGCGTTAATCATCGTGCTAAACTCTTGTGGGCACGAGACTTTTGATTGGCCACTTCTCTACAAAAGCGACCAAGAATTCGGCCACACATACCAAACACTCTTGGAGGGTCAACATGTTCCATATTTTCACCTCCTGGATGCCTTGTTATGCCACCTGGGTCAACTTTGTGTTCCTTCAAGCGAGCATGCCAAGATGATTTGGGAAGCACATTATATTCGGGCTACTGGGCATTTCGGGATCGAGAAAACAGTGGCAGTACTGCATAAGTATTTCTATTGGTTGAATCTTCGACGGGATGTCGGGAAGCACATCAAATCATGCACTGCCTATGCCATTACCAAACGGACCATCAAGAAGCAAGGCCTCTATACCTCATTGCCTACCCCTAGTCCACCTTGGGAATCCATCTACATGGATTACATGTCAAACCTTCCTTCTACTAAGCGTGGAAATGACTGTGTTTTTGTGGTCGTCGACAGGTTCTCGAAGATGGCCATTATGGCAGCATGCAAGAAGAATATCACAGCAGAAGCCACTACTAAACTCTTATTTGAACGAGTGTGGGTACACTTTGGGATCCCACAGTCTATCATCTCAGATCGGGACAGCGGGTTCCTAGGTACATTTTGGTCTAGTCTATGGTCGATGCTAGACACCAAACTCACTAAGTCCACAGCCTTCCATCCTCAAACTGATGGCCAAACAGATGGTGGCTACAAGAAATAAAGACTATGGTAAACCAACTCCCTCAACTGGTAAGGCTACTTATCAATGTAGCACTTCTACCCAATTTACTTCAAATACTTCTCCAAATGTGATATTGACTTAATTAACCATTAAAAATCCTAAAGGCGTTATTCACAAATCAACATTTAATCCCCATGTGAGAGCTGCAAAAAAATATAATATATTTGAAGACATGGCCCAAGCTCCTTTTTCTATGTCAACTCTCGAGGTATTGCAGAATTGTCCTACCTAAAAGAGGTATTTAATTACGACAACTGAAGGGATAGATCTGTTAGATTCAAACCTTGTAGTCTTTAATCATGAGAATCATACTCCCAAACTTCCACCCCAATTGGCATCCATGATCCAAGTTGTTGTTAGAACTAAAACTATCCATCGGACAATTGTGGACGAAGGTGCTTCAACTTGTATCATGTCCCTTTCCTGTTGGAAATTTATTGGTTCTCAAGAACTCAATGAGTCACCTACCACTCTTAAAGCTTTTGATGGAAGAGGTTTCAAACCTTACATAATTTTGAATACATTGCAAGTAGAATTAGTTGGAAATACGGTTTCAGTAGAAGTTGAAGTTATAGATGGATGTTTGGATTATAACCTTTTACTGGGCCGCACATGGATTTATGCCATTGCAACTATCGTCTCGACCTATTTTAGGATTATTTATTTCCCTCACTAGGGGGGTATCATGGCCATCAATCAACTTACCTTTTTTACCAATAATTCTCAAACTACTGGAAGCATTCTGCTTGTGGGTGAATCCCCGTAGTCCTACCAACATGTCGAAGTTGGATTGTTGAAAGATTCCTATTTAATGGAAACATTTTCACTCCATCCTCCTAACATTCCCAATTCGGTTTCCTTTTTCAATATGATCTCCTCTTGTACTATTCCATCTGATCCTTGGATAGTACCAGACATTTTGAATGTTGATACATTTGGTGACCATATGTTGCTCAGTCCCATTGAACTTGAATATGAAGCCATATATTTTGCCTATTTGGTACATTTTGATTTCAATTCATCAATAAATTGGTTTGATTATTCCCAGTATTTTGGTTCATCTTCTGATCCTTTCACCGGTATATTCTTCACTGATGAAAGCATCATGGAAATCATGATGTCGGATGATGCACCATGGGACGATAACCATCATTGTCCCTCTACCTTAAACCCTTGAAAATAATCTTGGGGATCTTTTTTCCCCCAATATTAGAAATACATTTAAGGATTTTGTATCCATTCATGATGTCAATTCTGAGAGGAACATAGGGAATATTGAAGAGACCACTCCTCTTTATATTTCAATTAAACCTAGAGTTATCAAAAATGTCCATATTGGTGCATCTTGTTCTCTTGATGAGGTCAAGACTGATAAAGCCATTTTTCAATAATTTGTGATGTTTTCACCTGGAAATATGAAGAGATGCCAGTTATTGATCCAAATATCATAGTACATGAGATCAAAACTTATATGGATGCTAAGCTCGTTCGGCAACGCTTATGTCTGGTTCATCCTAAGAAAGTTGTTGCGATAAAGTGGAAGTTGAAAAGCTTTTGTGTGCTGGATTTATTTACCAAATACCCCTCACTGATTGGGTCCCAAACATAGTCCTTGTGATGAAGAAACAAGGAACGATTCAATTATGTCTCGACTATTAGGATATTAACCACGCTTATCCCAAAGACAACTACCCAACCCCATTTATTGACCAAATTGTTGATGGTTGTGTTGGAATTTGATCTGAATGTTGGGAAAACTTGTTAATGCTATGCAAGCTCCCTCATCAGCATTAAATAAAAATGTGTTTAGCATCATCTTGTATTAACCAAAATGTGAGGAATTATGTGTCAAGTATTGAGTGTCTTTTATGAGAAATTTATGAGGTTAATTAGCTATTTAAAGTGCATATACAACAAGTAAATTGCAAAGAAGTAAAACACAGAAAATCATAACGCAATGCTGATAAAAGGAGTTCACCCCTCTTGGGATACATCTCCTTGGACCTGCTTCAATGGTTAGGCCCTCTTTGGATTAATGGTCAATTCTCTTATTACATGCACGTACAGTGCTCCAGTGGCTTTGCAACCTACTCCATTGGATTCAGAAGACCCAAAAATGACTATCCAAGCTATGCACTTAGACTTCAGATGATCTAGGCTTGACCTGCTCTCCTAGTGGCCCTAAGCTTCCTTAAACTTAAACATAGAAAAATCACGTACAGGAGTGTCTTTCTACCTCTGCAACCTATTCCATTGTAGCATCCAAATCATCTAGGAATGAATTTTTTTGAGCCAAAATTGGTAGAAAATTGAAGTTATGGTCTCTTCAGTTTTCCCTAGGAAAACTCCACCAAATCTAGAGAAACTCCAGATAGCCCCGCCAAAAATGGAGCTATGCTGGATTTGTCAAACCTGCCAAACTGCCGCTAAGTTAATATGCAATTAATTAGGGATGAGCATGGATTAATTAACACTAATCCTCCTTAGCGCGTAGTGTTTGCCTCTAGATACAGTGTAAGGTCACATTGGGAGGGGGTTGGCCCTCTCTTTCCCCAACTGCCATGTACCATGTCTTTAATTACAAGTCGTGCCCCATGTTTATTATGCAACACAGTTGTGGTATAGCAGTAAAGATTGGGGATTGTGTGGGTGAGGTTGTGGGTTCGACTCTGCCAACCTATAAATAAACTTTTCTCACTATGCACCGATGCTAATAGGCCCTTGGGGAGGGACATGTGGTGGCTTTTGGGCTTGCCACATGTCTCCTTCTCATTGGTCCTCCCTCATCCAATAAAAAAAACCAACACATCAAATTGTTGACCATTCATAAAGCACCACTTGGCGTGACCTCACTGGATGTTGACCAAACTTTGACCTACAAAATCTCCGGCCATGTCAGCAGTATGAATTGCTAGCGATGCAGTGACTATAAATTGTTTTGCAAAATTCTTCTGTTTGGCAAAGCGGACAGAAGTCTTTATATTTCTCATACAAGCTCCATTTTGAGTGAAATGAGTTGCATTGGGATCAGATCGCCAAGACAGACGCGGTCATTCAATTTTTGAGCGATTCTAAGCACTTTGATTTTTGAGAAAAATTTTGCCCCTAATCCATATTCCAATCATTCCTTCCCACTGACAGACTTTTGGACCCACAAAAGTTGGTTATCTGATGAGAGCTTAATACTCTTCTCCTTCCCAAGTTCTATCAATTGATTATACTTGGAAAAATCTCCATGAAAACCACTTGGGTTTACTAACATGCCTTGCCTTGCAAATGGCTTGGTACTTCAACCAATGTTCTCCTTTTGTTGTTGACCCAATCCAACACTTGTTGGTTGCTTTCTGATTAAACATCCTACTGTACCAAAGCGATCCCCCGGTGCTTGGAAAGTTGACTGATGGCTTTCCCACTGAGAAACCACTTTTCCAAGTTAAGCCCATTTGAGTGAACTACAGCAATGAGTTGCAATATCATTAATAATCAAGAAAAGAAATGATCATTCTTTTACCTCCAAGGTTCCAAATTCCACATCTGGAAGAATGCATTCAATATCTCTTTTGCTTCTTGGCTTCAACACATCAAATGGTCTACAATGGCTGCAAATTTTTTTTGGCATTTTTGTCCACTTTCACTTCTTGATTCCATCATCCTCCAGTATTAACATGCTTCTAATATCATGATTTGAGAATGAATATTAATCATGAGCCTCTTTCTCAAGCGTGGACTTTCCAAAATCTTGCGACATCTTGTCACAAGAAACATCATTAGCCTTGAAAAACGCTTGTGCAAGAATATAACTTGACAACCTCTTCCTTTTGCTTCTTCAAAGCAACAAATGTCACATCATGTGAACATCGCCATGTACTCTTACATCTTGGTGTATTAACCATCGACTAAACACAAATCGACAAAACATGCTTCTTCAAACAACTGACTTTCAAGTCAAGCAAAAGCATGTACAACAACTTGATGATTTACAACAAGAATTCCACATTCTCATGAAACAATTTGTCACATCTCCCTTTCATCTTTGGAGACAAAATCAACTATTCCAAGTCGATATAACATACATGTAACAATCAATCGACCACACAAGCTAACACTCATGCATGTGCAAATGATCAACATTCTCAAGTTGAAAACGTACATGTTAACAAAGCAATCAACCAACACAAGTCAATCACTCATGCATGTTCAAGAACAATGAAACTATTAAAAATTTTAATTTTCACACGCACAAACTCCTATGCATGTATAACAATTCTCAACTCTCTCACAAGTACAATCATAAATACAAGAATCTCATTGGTATGTACGAGTACTAAAAGAGCTGAAATGACCAAATT
Organism: Pinus taeda; assembly: GCA_000404065.3. Lineage (NCBI taxonomy): Eukaryota > Viridiplantae > Streptophyta > Pinopsida > Pinales > Pinaceae > Pinus > Pinus taeda. The sequence goes on from APFE030005511.1 coordinate 95,636, forward strand.
TGCTGCAATAAAGTGAGTCAACATACTCCACTTTCGAACACCTTCCTGGCGTAAACATGCAAGTTCAAGAAGGAACAATGTAAACTTTGAAATAGGAACTGATATTGTTACCCATTTCGTAGATATAGAAAAAGAGTGACCCAATTTTGAAAAGGGGGGATGCAGAACACACATATTTTTTTTAGAGCATAGTTTTTGGCACTTTAAATTTTTTTATGTACATTACGTTTTAGAATGTTAGTAATATGCATACTAATTTTAAAAAGTGGTGATTCTACATCAGGCCCTTTTTTTAAAAGACCTATTTTTTTACTTTAAATTTTCTAATGTATGAAATTTAATAATTATTTTCTAAATTTAACAAATTTTGACACTTTAAAATTTTTATGCCGAAACAAAAAACAAAAAACAAAAAAAAGAAAGAAAGAAAGAAGAAAGAAGAAGAAGAAGAAAGAAAGAAAGAAGAGCAAATATAAAAATATAT
>APFE030005511.1:103248-113855 GCA_000404065.3 Pinus taeda
TATGTTTTCATTATTTTTTTGAAATTTTAATGTATTTCGGAGTCATAACAAAATCTTTTACACCATTATTTCAAAATGTTGAAAATTTACCCAAAAAAAAGTGTTATTCTAGCATCAACACTTCTCGTTTTGAGGGTGCTTTTTGCACAATTTTTGCACATAAAAATTCGGTTTTACTGGCATTTTTTTTAAATGTTGAAAATTGACCCTAAAAAAAAATTCATCGTTCTATTATCAACACTTTCATTTTCAGGTTGTTTTTTGCACAATTTTTGCTCAAAAAATTCATTCTCACTGACATTTTTAAAACATGTTTAAAATTGACCCCTAAAAAAAAACCAACATTCTAGTATACACACTTTTCGTTTTTAGCACTGTTTTTCATGTTTTTTTTAGGGTTTTTTGGGCAGGGTTCTCTTCTTGAGTTTATAGTTCCCGTTTCAAAGTTTAGATTGTTAAAGCAACATGCATGCAAATTTGTAGTTGCAAATTGCTATATTTTCTACATCTAAGTGAGTCAACGTAACTCTATTTTTCCAACGTCTTGCTTCATGCAATATGAAGCATAATGAAGCTTACTTTCAGGAGAAAAGAAATGCATCCAAATAACAAGGAAATGCATCAATAAGGCAAAATTTGCATCAATTATCAAAAGAAATGCAAGGCCTTAATTGGTTAAGAAATCTAACCATCTCTTTCCAAACCATTTCAATGGCGTTTCTTTCAGTTCCACTTCATCATGTGTATCATCCTGACCCACATCAATTATGGAATCATCTTTTCCATTCTTGCCAAAATCTCTCTCCACCTTCTTCAAATGTCCTGGATGACTTGTTGGATGCAAAGTCCAACACTTGTCTACAAGATGACCCTGCTTATGGCAATGAGTGCAAAATAATTGCATCTTCTTTTCAACATGGTTTCCATTATCCAATGGTCCTTTGGCTTTTTGTCTCTTTTATTTTAAAATTTTCCTATGTATAGTTGTCCTCTTCCAACACTTCAAAACATTATGGTTATTCAAGCCACAAAAGGAACATGTAAACTTTCTCCAAATCTTATGTGAAAATTTACCATGATTATCATAATAAAAAGAAAATTGATTAAATGAAGATTTATACCTTGCACTTTCACCTTTGTCGCCTTCTTGAGGAGGTGAATTTGATGAGGTAGTAGCTCTCTTCGGAATACCAACAATGGTTTCAATGACCTTAGAGATTTTAACATCTTTTTGTTTTCCATTTCCACTAGTTGCATGCTTATGAGCATCTTCTTGCAAATTGGATATAAAAATTTTGCATTCCTCATGAACACAAAATTCACAAGCTTGAGGTAATGAACATGTAATGAAATTCCTTCTTGGAACACCTTCATGTGCCTCCTTGGCTTTGGAGCATTCTCCATCATGTTGTCCATAACCAAGACCCAAATACCTAGGCCTTTCCTCAACAACAATTGGCTCAACTATGCCTTGTTCATGTTTTCCTAACCCTTTACCTTCATAGCCCATATTCATCAATAATTTGGACCCTATTCCTCTAGTGTGTCTTTCAAAAGCACCAAAACATTCATTTTTAGAGGAAATTGAAGATAAATTTGAATTGCATATCTCATTTTCATGCACATACTTGGCTAGGGTTTCCTTGGCATCATGGAGTTGAATCTCCATCTCATGCATCTTTTCAAGAAGCTCTTGCTTCTCCTCCTTCATGGCCATCAACTCCTCTTGAAGTATAATTTTCTCCTTCCTATCCTCATTCATCTCTTGCATCATATCTCTCATGATGATAAGCTCTTGCAACATCTTTAAATCAAAGAGTCTTGCTAAGGAAGATGGATTAAAAACATCACTTGTTGAAGTTGCCATCACACTTGTAATGCATCAAAAAGCTTCACAAAGCTTCAAAAAGTTTATCAACAAAGAAGCATATCAAACCATCTCCCTTCTTTAGCTTACACATAAAATTACACACATACAAAGCCAATAGCTAATTTTCTAGCTAACCTTGGAAAACCATCTCAAGGTTAAAATGAGCTAACAATGCTCTGATACCAACTTGATCTGAATATTGGGCAAACATGTTAATGCTATGTAATCTCCCTCATCATTATTAAATAAAAATGTGTTTAGGATCGACTCAGATTAACCAAAATATGAGGAATTGTGTGTTAGGTATTGAGTGTCTTTTATGAGAAATTTATGAGGATAATTAGTTGTTTAAAACATATATACAGCAAGTAAATTATAGAGAAGTAAAACACAACAACTCATAACACAAAGTTGATAAAGGAGTTCACCCCTCCTAGGCTACATCTCCTTGGACCTGCTTCAATGGCTAGGCCCTCTTTGGATTAATGGTTAATTCTATGATTACATGCACCTATAATGCTCCAATGGCTTTGCAACCTGCTCTATTGGATTGAAAATACCTAAAAACCCCAAAAATGACTATCCAAGCTCTGCAATTAGACTTCAGCTGATCTAAGCTTAACCTCCTCTCCTAGTGGCCCTAAGCTTCCTTAAACTTCAACGTAGCAAAATCACATACAGAGGTGCCTTTCTACCTCTTTAACCTATTCCATTATGTTCATATCATCCAAATCATTTAGGAATGACTCTTTTTGAGCCAAAATTGGTCGAAAATTGAAGAAGTTATGGTCTCTTCAGTTTTCCCTAGGAAAACTCCACAAAACCTATAGAAACTCCAGTTAACCCCCCCAAAAATGGAGCAATGCCGGATTTTTCGGACCTGTCAAACTGCTACCAAGTTAACCCGCAATTAATTAGGGATAAGCATGGGTTAATTAATGCTAATCCTGCTTAAAGCGTATCATTGGCCTATGATTACAATGTAAGGTCACATGTGGAGGAGGCTGGCCCACAAGGTTGGCCCTCTCTTTCCCCAACTGCCACGTACCATGTCTTTAATCACAAATCATGCCCCATGTTTATTAAGTAACACAGTTGTGGTATAGCGGTAAAGCTTGGGGATTGTTTGGGCAAGGTCACGGGTTTGACTCCACCGACCTGTAAATAAACTTTTGTCACTACGTGCCGATGCTAATAGGCCCTTGGGGAGGGACACGTAGTGGCCGCCAGGCTTGCCACATGTCTCATTCTCATTGGTCCTCCCTCGTCCAATAAAAAAGCAACCAACGCACCAAACTGTTGACTATTCATAAAGCGCCACTTGGCATGACCTCACTGGATGTTGACCAAACTTTGACCTGCACAGTCACCTACCATGTTAGTAGTACAGACTGTTGACTATTCAGTGACTATAATTTTTTTTGCAAAATTCTTTTGTTTGGCAAAGCAGACAAAAGTCTTTATCTTTCTCATACGAGCTCTATTTTGAGTGAAACAAGCAGCGTTGGGATCGTATCGCCGAGACGAACACGGTCGTTCAATTTTTGAGCAATTCTGAGCACTTTGATTTTTGAGAAAAATATTTGCCCCTAATCCAGATTCTGATCAGAAGCAAAGTTTTTTCATTTATGGATGGTTTTTCTAGTTACAATCAAATCAACATACTCCCATTAGACCAACATAAAACTGCATTTATTTGTCTGTGGGGCATGTTTTCCTATCGCAAGCTACCTTTTGATTTGAAAAACATTAGTGCAACTTTCCAGAGGGCCATGAATTATGCCTTCCATGATATTAAGCACATTGTAAAACTTTATTTGGATGATTTACTTGGCCACTCCAACATTGTGAGGATCATCTGATGCATCTCAGGGCTATTTTTCTATGTTGTCGACATTACAATATCATATTAAACCTGCACAAATGTGTGTTTTATGTCCAATCCTGTAGAATTTTTGGCATTGTTGTGTTGAAGCAAGGAATCTATATCGATCCACTCAAAGTATAAGAAATTCTTGATTTTCCTGCACCTTCCTTACCTGTTCAGCTACAATGCCTCCAAGGAAAGGATAAATTTCTACGGATTTGTCCTAAACTATGTAGAACTAACAAAAGATTTACTCGCCTATTGAAAAAAGGGGTTCCCTTCAATTGGTATGATATAACCCAAAAGGCTTTTGATGCCTTGAAAGATGTTCTAGCTCGAGCATTGTATCCCCCTGATTATCAATGCAACTATTTCTTGTATCTCGCTACAGTTGTTACCACCATTGCTATGGTATTGGTCCAAGAAGATGACCTAGGGGACGAACACCCTATTTATTATTTGAGTCAAAACTTAAATGACACTGAAATCAAATACACTCAAATTGAAAAGTTATCTTTGGAAGTTGTGCAAGCTATCCAGAGATTTCGCCACTACGTTATGCTTCGGAAGACTATGGTAGTTTCTTATTGCAACCGGATGACATACATTTTGTCATGATAATTGTTGGGGGGGAATACTCTAAATGGATTGTTATTCTTAAAGAGTTTGATTTGAAATTCATCAAATCCAAATTTAAGAAGTCCTTAGTCTTCGTTGAACTAATATGCGACCTTCCCTCATCTGAAGCTAAGTCTACATCTGATGATTCTATTCTTGATGAGTCATTGTTTCTGATTGATTCATCTAATCTGTGGAATGAAGATACCATTATCTATCTCTAGACCCAAACTTTTTGGCCTAATACCTCTTGCTTTGATCAGCAACATATTTGATACCAAGCTCGGAATTACATTAATTGGTGACACACTCTATCGTCATCGTGTCGATACAATCTTTAGAAGGTGTCTCACTCATGACGAGCTGAGAAAGCTTTGAATCAATGTCATGCTGGAGTATGTGAAGGCCATATGTCTAGCTATGCCACCGCAAAAAATATTTGTGATTCGGTTACTTTTGGCCAACCATGTTTTAATATTGCATCCTTACAGTCCAAAAGTGTCACACTTGCCAAATCTATGAGCGTAAAGCTCGTGTTGTGCCTACTCTTATGCATCTTGTTATTGTTGATGATCCCTTTGCGAAATGAGGCATTGACTTCATCACATGTAACCCTCATTTGGTCGGGAGGCATAGCTACATTATTGTGGTTGTAGATTATTTTACCAAATGGGCTAAAATGGTGCCTACATACAACAACGCTTGTGAATCAACTTCATTATTTCTTTTCAATCATGTCATTGCTAGATTTGGTGTGTTGGATGCTATCATTAAAGACCATGGTAAACATTTTTGAAATCACATGATGTCTGGACTTACTGCTAAGTTGGGCCTTCAACATGATAGCTCGACTCCCTATTACCCACAAGTCAATGGGCAAGTAGAACTCGTTAACAAGGTTTTGAAAATGATGTTGTAACGCATGATAGGGATTCATAAAACGAATTGGCACCTCATTATTTTTCAACTTTGTGGGTATATCGAATATATGTCCAGACTGTAACTAGATTTACACCCTTTAAATTGGTGTATGGTCTAGAAGCACTCCTTCCCATCGAATGTGAGATTCCACCTTTGAAGCTTGTCATCGAGCTTCTTCTCGCAACTTCCGCAGAAGAAAAGCACTTTTTGCATCTAGCACACTTATATGAAATCCGACATGATGATGTAATGGAAAATGAAGCCCATAAGAAACACATCAAAGCATAGTATGACAAAAATTTTAAACCTTGTGTCTTATTGGAAGGTGACTATAGGAATTCACAGGGTAATAGAACACCAAAGGACACCGCTCACAAACAGATCACAGATCAATACACCAGTATTCTTGACATGGTTAAAACCCTCAAAGAGGGAAACAGTCCATAGCCTGAGCCAACGTGGCCACTTTAGGTAATTTATTAATAAAATAAATAAAATTTACATAAGCATCTCTCATGGACAGTCACCTTACAAATGACCCTCCATTCTCTTTAAATAGAGATCAAGGACCAATCAGGTGTTAAGCCACGGATCAAGTGTTGGTAATACCGAGGACAGAATGAACCGTCATATCACTTCATGTCTCCAACATATCATGACCGTCAGATTGTAAGTTACAAAAGTACATAGTAAAGAAACACACTTTACCTAACTCTACACTAGACCAAGTTATACTTAGTTATTTCCTATCTGTCGGAATATCCTAACATCCCCCCTTAATAACAACTTGGGATAGGATTGAAGGATGTACAAATATGACACAATAGGAGAAGGATGGAGGCATTAGATCCTATCCCCCCTTAGTGACAACTTCTTGAACTCTAACCATAAATCCAAGTTTAGTAAACTTCACCTCTGTGAGAGCCTTTGTAAAGATGTCTGCAACTTGATAATCAGTTGAACAATATTGCACTTCAAGAACATGGTCATGAATGAGATTTTTAAAGAAAGATGAATGGTCATGATGAAGTGCATGTGTAGTTCAATGTGTTTGTTGCGCTAATGTTAGACTGGATCTTTACATAGTTGAATGGCACTTTGATTATCACACCAAAGTGTAGTCGAATGTTGCTGCTAAAAGCCACACTCTAACAGGATATAACAAAGCCACGTGGCTTCCTTACTAGCTTCTACAATGCCATGATACTCTACTTTTGCTGAAGAAATAGAAATGGGACTTTGTTTCTTGAAAGCCCATGTAATAGGTACAGAACCAAGAGTGAAGACATAACCTATAGTAGAATTCCGATCATCAGGGTCACCAGCCCAATCGGAATCAGTGAAACCAACCAATAGAGTAGATGTTTCTGCACTGTAATGAATCCCAAACTAAACTATACCTCGAACATAACGAAGTATTCTTTTAGCTTCTTTCCAATGACTTTCATGTGGGTTTTGCATAAACCAAGCAATAAGGCCAACAACAAAAGAAAGGTCAGGATGGGTATGGGTCAGACACAAAAGTTTTCCTACAAGCTAACGGTATAAGGAAGCATCAACTTCATGGGAAGTACAAGTGACTGAAAGTTTGGCTCCTGATTGAAAGGGAGAAGGGTATGGCTTATAGTCTTCCATGTGAAAGTGGCGTAGAAGATCACAGGCATACTTGGAATGGGAAAGGGAAATAACTTCCTTGGATTGCAAGCCTTGAAGACCAAGAAAATAATGTAGGTGTCCTAAGTTTGTCATTTCAAACTGATTTTTAAGGTTGGACTTCACATGGTTTGTAAGGTTGGGATCACTACCAGTAAGGACAAGATCATCAACATAAAGAATAAGAATGATAAGAGACTTACCCACTTTCATTGCGTAGACAGTATTGTCAGAATGACACCTAGAAAAGCCAGTATCTAAAAGAAAGTTATCCATTTTGGAATACCAAGCCCGAGGGGCTTGCTTGAGACCATAAAGGGATTTACAAGGCTAGAGTCTATTTCTATAGATCCAAGAGGTTGTTCCATATAGATTTCTTCATGCGAGTCCCCATGCAAGAAGGCAGATTTAACATCCATCTAATGGACTTCCCATTTGAAATAGGCAGCAAGGGAAAGAACAAGGCAGATAGAGTTCATTTTTGTAACAAGGGAGAAGGTTTCAGTATATTCAATGCCTTCAACTTGTGAAAATCGCTTAGCAAAAAGATGATATTTATGTTTATCAACTTTTCCATTTGGTCCAAACTTGGTTCTGTAAACCCATTTACATCTATCAAGTTTTCTTCCCTTTGGAAGAGGAACAAGATCCCATGTATCATTTGTTAATAATGAACGATATTCTTCATTGATAGCTGCGTCCCAATCTAGATGGCATGAAGCTTCTACAAAGGTGTCAGGATCATAATTCATTGGAGCTTGAACCAATAAAGAAGAGGCTCTATTGAACTGAGAACAAGTGCGTCGCTGATCTGTAGGATCACCTGCAAGAGAACATGCTGCATCCCGAGTAGCACAGACCCTTTTTGGAAGCTGAGGAGCTGAAGAAGGATCCTGAGAAGGTGGGGGAGGATTGTCATCCTCGTTTTCATCATATGAAGAAGAAATATTTTCAAAAGTAGAAGGGATAGATAGAGGTGGCACATCCGCCGAACTAGGCTCGTAGGTCGATATATTTTCAACAAAATTTACATCTCTTCTAATGATAACATTTTTGGATTTAGGTGAAAGAAGTCTATATCCTTTGACATCTTCAGAATATCCAACAAAAATACATTTTTCACTCTTAGGTTCTAATGCTTTATGTTTCTCATCGGGAATATGGGCCCATGCTTCACTTCCAAAAACACGAAAGTGACTTACATCTAGTTTAATTAAGCTCCATGCTTCTTCTGGAGTGATATTCTTTAAAACCTTAGTAGGAGTGCAATTTACTAGGTAATTTGCACAGTTAATTTCTTCTATCCAAAAATTAAGTTAAGTCCTTTAGATTGAAGCATACAATTAGCCATTTCCTTTAAGGTGTGATTCTTCCTTTTAGCTACACCATTTTGTTGTCGAGTATATGAAACAGTATGTTGCATTTGAATTCCATGCTCAGTGCAAAAGTTGATGAATTTGTTGTTAACATATTCTCCGCCATTATCAGATCTTAGCTTAAGAATTTGATGTCCATATTGTTTCTCAACAAAGGCCTTAAAGGCCAAGAACATGTTAAATACTTCACTTTTGAGTTTTAAGAAGTATACCCAAGTGTGTCCGGAGAAATCAGCAATGAAAGTTAAGAAATACCTATAACTAGAGAATGAAACAACTGGAAGTGGACCACATAAATCACTATGCACAAGTTGTAAAGGGGTTGAGGCGTGCCAGGAGGCACGCTTTTCAAAACTATCTTGATGATGTTTTCCGATTACACATCCGAAACAAACACCATCTCTGCAAGATACCATAGGAAGACCTGTCACCATATTTTCTTTACATCGATTTTTAAGGGAGCGATAGTTTAAGTGATCAAATCGTTCATGCCAAAGTTTGTTCACTTCATCATTATGAGCAACAAATACTGAGGGAAGAGTTGAAGACCCAAATTTGTTAAACTTATACAACCTTGTAGAATCATCAGCAATTTGTGTAGCTAAAATCTGTCTAGGATCTCTTAGGTCCTTAATTACAACATCGTGAGGTGAAAATTCAACGGTTTTACCTTCACTTGAATGAATTATCTGATATACAGATAGAAGGTTGAAGGATAAGGTTGGAACACATAATACATCATTAAATTAACCATTGTCTAGATGAATAGTTCCAATCCCTACAACACTAAGAGATCTATCATCACAAACATATATATTTTTGGTGTTACAATCATTTAAAGAGAATACATGCCTTTGTTTTTGGCAATGTGATAAGAAGCTCCAGAATCAATGAGCCACTCATGAGAATGACAAGAAGAAGATACATTTAGTGCATAATCAAATCGAGATGCTTGACAACCACGTGCAGAGAGTGTTATTCCTGAAGATGAATTGTAAGTTGAAGAGTGCTCCAAATGGATGTTATGCTTCTTCATTGTTGCTTCCAAGGCTTCCATCTTCTTAAAGCATTTGGATTCTAAGTGGCCATCTCGATTACAAAAGTTGCAATGTCTATCAGTCTTCTTCCCTTTGTTTTTATTTGCTTTATCATTTTGTTGAATTGATTTTTCATTTTGAGACTGAAAGTGCTTAGGACCCTTGGTTGGTTTAGGACCATTCTTTTTAGGATGTTGCTTCTTATGATGCTTTGAACTTGGTTGTTGTTGAGAGGCTAAGGCTTTCTTAGAAGAGTTTCCAAGATTAAGAAGACCAAGATGTAAGATTTTTTCTTGTTCTCTTATTAAAGAATCACAAAAGGCATCAAAACGGGGGGACTTGTAGGCTTTTCCTTGAGAAATAAAGGCTTTTCTAGTAGAATGGAAGGTGGAAATAAACACAGAGTAGGTTGGTCCTAACTTAGTAAGAATGGGATAGATAAGGCTACCTTCTTCTTTCTTAACCTTAACACCCTTCAAGAGAAGTCTAAGGGTCTTGAAATTGGACAAAAAATCTTCAATGTAAGAAAATTTATTGGGATCCAACGTAAGAAAATCATTTTCGAGTTGATGGGCTCTAATTTCATTTTTAATTCCAAAAACTTTATTGATTTATTTCATTACTTCATCAAGGGTATAAAGTTCTGCGGTATGGAATCTAAGGTCTGGCGAAATAGACATCCCTATCAACCCACGTGCTTGATCTTGCTTATTTTCTCATTTGAATGCCTTATATTCATCTTTAGGTTTAGACACTTGGTCTGAGGCTATTCTATGAAGACCTTTACTTCTAAGTAAATCCTCCATGTAGGACACCCATTGGAAGTAGTTGGTGTTGTCAAGAATAAATTGGCATGGACTTTCCATTTTAATATAAACTAAAATTGTAAATGTTGAAACTAAGTATTCCAATGGAAAGATCTCGAAAAATTAGGCTGGTTAAAAAAAACGGCTATGAAAACGACTTCCGGATGAAGAAGTTATGGCTTTTTGAAGAAAAAATTGTTGAATATGCCGACAAAGTATGTGAATGTGCAGAAGTGAAAGATAATGTTATATTTAAAAAAAATCCCCCCTCTTTCCAAACTTTATCTAATTGGCTCACTTTTTTTTTTAAATTATGTGACCCACTTTTATAAATAAGTGAAAGTCGCTTTTGCAATAGTACTTTATGAGATACCCATTAAATTGTAACTTAAATAAAAGATAAAGAGACTTTATAATTATAAGTGACTCACTTTTTATAATGGGTGAGAACACTTTTAC
>APFE030005511.1:114238-125138 GCA_000404065.3 Pinus taeda
CATAAAGTAACTTTAAAACATAAGTTACATGTGCTTTTTGAAAAAGTAACTCAACAAAAATAAAGACTTGAACCCAAGGTCTCTATTCTCATAAAGTAATTTTGGACCAAGTGAGCTAGTTTAAAAGGTTAGTAATTTTTGGAAAAGAGGAAGAGTTTTTTTTTTTAGTCACTGAAGCTTTGAAGTGTGCGCTTACTTGAAAAACCCTTTTTGCCTACAAAACAAAAAAAACACACAACCCAATGCAGACATGAAAAAAACCAAACCTTATGGCTTAAAGTTAGCTTTCACCAAAAACTAAATATTTTACTCAATGTTTCGGATTTTTTAAGATCACACTAAGGCGCGGCGGAAAAGAGCATGCGCATGAGAAAAATCTTTCACTTATGTTTCTGATTTTCCTAGATCACTTAGAGTCCCTGGGCAAAGAGCATATGAAGAAATGAAAGGTATAGATCTGGTAACAAAAACCAGAGAGATGAATAACTGAAACTGCAAATAAAGATTGTATACCTACAGATCTTAAAAATGACGTAACTAGGGCTACTAGAAACCTTTTCGCGTGAAATGAAAGGGGTTCCTCATTAGAACACGTTCTCTTAACACAACAGAGAAGTCCTCTCGGCCTGAAAGAAGTCAGAAACAGTAGATTTAGGAAATGACAGCCAGATGCAGTTGTACCTCTTTGGATTTGGATCACCAACAAATGCGGCCCTCAAATAGCTATGGTACCATTTAGGAATTTACAGAGTAATTTCCTCATATAGAACACCAAAGGACATCACTCACAAATAGATCACATATCAATACACCGGTATTCTTGACGTGGTTAAAACCCTCAAAGAGGGAAACAGTCCTCGGTTTGAGCCAACGTGTTCACTTCATGCAATTTATTAATAAAATAAATAAAATTTACATAAGCTTCCCTCATGAACGGTCACCTTACAAATGACCCTCCATGCTCTTTAAATAGAGACCATGGACCAATCGGATGTTAAGCCACGAATCAAGTATCGGTAATACCGAGGAGAGAATGAACCATCAGATCACTTCATGTCTAGAACATATCATGGCCGTCAGATTGTAAGTTACAAAAGTACATAGTAAAGAAACACACTTTACCTAACTCTACACTAGACCAAGTTATACTTAACTATTTCCTATGTGTTGGAATTTCCTAACAGTGACCTAGTCCTCTTTTATGATCAGGAAGTCGATAAGTTAGGGGTTGGGAAGTTCGAACCAATGTGGCTAGGCTCCTATATAGTCAAACATGTATTTGCGAAAGGGGCTTATGAACTCATTGATTTTGATGAAATCCCTTTGGCACAGCCCATAAATAGGTTTTACCTTAAAAAATATTGTGCCCCTATTACCTTTGCATAGCCATATGTACATATTGTATAGGTGTGTTAGTGTATTTATAGTGTGTTTCCTTTAGAGTTTCCTATCATCTCTGTTAATATTGAATTACATTTGATTTGCAGATGTCGGCATTCCCTCAGCCCTATGTTAGTTACTTATGGTGCTAGCTGTAGTACTCAGAACCTTTCCTCCGCAACATGGGCCCTTTATGCTCCAAATGGCAAGTTAGTGAGTTTACAAGGGAATTTTATCAGTCACTCAACTAATAATATCGTTGAGTATAGCACAGTGATCGAATTATTGTCTAACACTATTTCACGTGGCATTCACGATTTGATAGTCAGAATTGATTCACAATTCGTGGTACCGCATCTAAACAACGTCTATTCAATAAGAAGTCCAACTATGCTACGCATGTTTTTAGGGGTTCACCTTCTAGAACAACATTTTGATTACATTCAATATCAATATATTCCTAGGAGTCTAAATACATTAACCGATGCATTAGCCAATTATGTTTTAGACAGACATTTGCAACACATGTAAAAATTTCAATCAACATCATACATTGAATAAGAAAATAGAGCAAATAGGAAATATCGATAGATAATTGTATATAGAGATTGATTTTACAAAAAATTGTGTCCGAGACACATATGGCCACACAACTTATAATATAAAAATACATGTAGACAAAATATGGCTCTAAGGCCTCCTATAGACTAGTCCCAGTGATGATCGTTATAATAGACAATTGCCCGGGCAAATTTCCACAGCATCCGACTGATGCGCTAAGGCAATCAATAGTGTGTCATTCCAAATGCATAGGGATCTCATTAACCCTAGTCTCTGACACACCATGGATCAATCCCTCAACATGGCACTCAAATTCGATGAGAGTCTCAGCTATGTTGAGATCTTACATTTCCTCCTATGCCCATGCAACAACTCCAATAGGTGCAAGTTGTGGCTCTCCCCATAGGTAAAGATATGATGAGCCTATTGGTCATAAAGGTCCAATATATGCATGTGAAACCAATAGTCAGTCTTCGACACATTAAAAATATTTATATATTATAAAATCAAAAAAAAACATTCAAATGGCATTGTTTTACCTATATCACCCCATTGCTTGCCTTCAGGTAAAACAAACTTTGGGTCTCCTCAGAAATAAACTTTGGAATATGGATATTCCTCGATCATAATGAGTTTCACTTGTAGCCATCGAAAGAAAGTGGGAGCGAAACTCATTGCAGATGCACCCACGTGTCGAGACATGAGATCTACCCATTGCCTCATCCATGGAACCCTAGGACCTGGAAGCTCAAGCGAAATGTGTTGAAGACGAAGTAATGGTATCCTATCTAAAGTGAATGATATCACAATAGAACCATATCCAAATTTATTCAGTCAGCCATCCTTTTCTCTATTGAGTTGTTCCTTCAAATCTACCAACACCCCCTCACTCCAATTAAACACAGTAGGTTTTATGCATTCCAATGCATATTGTATTTGTGACTTAGCATCCAAATGCAAAGCAGCACTATCATCTAACCAAGAGATGATGAAGAGGATCGTCCTGAGAGGCAGTCGAATCACATCATTAATCTCTATATTTTTGTCCTTTGTTGGTTGAGGATGGGGTCTACAATGAACAACTATGTAGTCCTTGACAATCTCACCGCCCCTTCTCATACCATATAGTGAGATAGGAGCACCTCTCTGAGACAACCATGTCACAAAATAGATATCTTCCACCTCTATCGTGACAGTATGTGCTCCAATCCTAAATAATTTTCCCTAAATATCCCATGCTCTGACAAGATATTCTAGTAAATCTAGTTGATCTCTCATGCTTGGAATCTAGAAAAACTTAAGGAGTCCACAATTCCTTAATGCTTGTATTGTTACTGGGTCATTGGGATCATCCAAATCTTGAGACTTGTGTTCTCTTTCTCTCTAGCGTAGAACCATTTTTCTCCAGTGAATATCTGTAAAATCACAAGGAAAACACTTGGAATCAGTCCTGTGCAAAAAAAATGGGAGAAATCTAGCTCAACAACATTAATTTTTTTCTTCAATTGTGCCCATTGCACCTACCCTTTAGTGGACAAAGTGCCCTAGCACAGTTTTCCTTCTTGGCAGATACATTGGGCCGCTTTTCCTAGTGTGAATCAGGAAGACCCAATGCACCTTTTGATAAAGAAAGGGTGTGATGGGACTAGGGCGAAAATGTAGACCCTAAAACGCTGAGAACTCTCAAAAAATTGCATGAAATGAAAAATGGAAACCATGAAAAGAGAGAGAAAGGACGGATATCCTACCTGAAACTAACAGTGCTAGAAATGGTCCACTAGATTGGTGGCAATCACCCGATGAGGTTTGAGGGTAAAATGCACTTAGGGTTCACTCACAAGAGGTAAAATGAAAATGGTAAAAAAAAGTTTTTACTTTTTCCTATTTATGGTCAATTTAATTCTTATTTTAATATATTTTAATATTTTTCACCTAATTTTACCATATGGCGTACATTTTTAATCTTTGTGACGTTTTGAGCAAGTTAAAGGTTAATTTAAGGATCAGATGTAAATTTTAAGTTCAATACAGGTCATTTTTATGAAAGAGCACACTTTTATCACTTTCTCGAGCTCTGTAAACTTAGAAAATAGGAAACCCCTAGAGTCCTCTTTCAACGCTTTTTTAGATTGGGATAAGCTATAAGTTTAACCCTTTTCTGAATTGGGATAGACTATTTACAAAAAAGGAATAATTTAGTCGAACATGCCTAAAAGGTTATCCTGAGCATCATTTTCTACCTTTTCGGACTCAAGAAACTAAATTTACGAAAATGAACCTTTGGAGTTTTCTTTTTTGCCTCTTTTTCAAACTCTGTAGAAGTCAAGTTATATCTTTGTTGGACTTGTAAAATCATCAAACAGCGTTGGACTCATCAAACATGGCAGGACTGAACCACTCCTTCTTGGGGTTTGTTAAATATACTTAGAAGGATTCATCTGAAGGATGAACTTACAAATCAAGCATATGTTATCCTCCTCAAGCTTGATAAAAATAAAGAGGTACTGACCATAAATGGTTGGGGAAATTTGGAAAACAAGGTACTTAACCTATTAATGGCAGTCAGTCACTCTTGAACATGACACTCTTTCACTTCATCTTCGTGACTATTGGGTTGGAAAATTTGCTTGCCTCTTTGGTTAATCACACCATATCAAAAGCCTCCATAATCAGTTTTGGTTCAATGCTACCAATTCCATAATGTGTCGCTGATATGTTTAAGAAAAGTCCCTTAGTTGACATCTGCTACAATATTCTTAAGCCTTCATTCATGTATGCCCTTCTTGAACTAGTTCTACATCAGTAGCATTTTGTCTCAAATCTTGATACCTATTTTGTGTTGTTGATGAGGGATACATCAAGGCCCTCCTATGGCAAGTTTCTTCCTGTCAACATCAGCTCATTATCCATGAATTTGACTTAGAAACTCCCTTTAATACCTTTGAGCTTGCATACATAAATGGCAATTTTCCTAGCTCTTAGTGACAAGTCCTCGTCATTGACCTTCGACCGGAAGATTTTGTGTGGTGTTTGAATTCATCTCATTCATTCACACCACATAGATTGTACGATAGTACCTTGAGAGCCATTATCATTATCGATGGTTTCTCTTGCGTCTGTTAATGGCTTACATCATTGGTCAGTAACCAGATGGTGTCTACCATGTTCATCTCCATCTCATTTATTTGCATCGTTAGACTCGTACTATCGAGTGACAAGGTAGAATACCCCAGATCTAGTTCCATCCATCTGAGCTATGATTTCAGGATTCATACAATATTATGATGGCTATGATCATTCAAAAAGTCATCCTAGCATGGGTCCATACTCTATCATCAGTGGACGAGACTTCTTGATCTTTGTACATGTAATATTGGCTTATATGTTGAGCATGGGTATGCCTCCCTCAGCAATGATATCATGATGATAATATGTATTTTACAGATGATGATATCGCCCAATTTTCTCTTGATCCAAACTTGTCACAAGGTAAAGCAATTTAGTCCTCAACCACTGCTTCTAACTTTGTACTTTAGGGGGCAATTTGTTACAGGTCACTTTTTCATATATGCTCAAAAGCCCTGAAAACTTAATCAATCAACATCCTTGAACATTTTGTCGTTATTCCTCTACAAATCACTAAGCATCACTTCTCCAAAAAGTCTGAGTTTCTAGGTCTATCTACTCAAAAACCATGCTTTTATCTCCAGCACACTCTGCATGCATGTCCACCTGCAATGGTTGCAAGTTGCATAATTGAGAATTTATGCTGACCAGCACAAGTTTCTCTACTTTGTAGGTGTGTTGATTCTAGAATTTCGAGAAAATTAAAAAATATATTTTAATCTTCTCCTTCCAGCAACTTCTAAGGTGGTTTTAACTATTTACCATGGATAGATATCTCGAATTCCTATATGATCTTACTCTAGTGATATTATCTCTTATCCCTAGAACTTATATTCCCTCATATGTGGATCTCAAGCCTAGATTGGTAAATCCTAAACTACCACTTTTACCCTATAAATTTACTGCCTCCCATAGAGTCTAGTTTGGCTTTTGGATATTGTTAATGCCCTTAATCCACTGCTTTGAGCTTAAGGAGTCATCATCCATTTATTTATTATGGTTGAATGTGAAGGTTTTCTTTGTGGCAAGGAAGGACAATACATTTGAAGATATATCTACAAAGTCGGCTTCTGTATATGGTTTTAACTCTCTACTTTATTTATTAATACAAAAAGCACTTTGTTTTTCTATACCTGTGTCATGTTGATGCTTATGTGTTTCAATGCCATGTTGACTCATTGATTAGATATATTGGATTATTCTATGTGGATATTATATTTCCTTTGCTTGTTTTATTCATTGTTGCAGGTTCCATTTATAGCGCGTGGAGCTAGAGTTTGAGCTTACAAGCAAGGAGAAGAGGAGGTCTTGCTACAGATTCTAGGTAGGTTTCTTTTCCGTATTCTAATCTCTCTAAGGAAAACATAGATATTTTTTCTCTCTGTTGTTTTAGATCAAACCACTAGATCTAGGGAGTTTATTTTTGTCCACAGAAGTTAATTTTCCATATAACACTTATGGATCTTTCTATGGAGCCATGTGAGGAAATAATAATAAAAATCGTCTTTATCACAAATTTAAGTCACACAAAAAAATGGATCTTGTCATCAAAATTTATGTTACTTGTAAGTTGTGTACCTTTAAAACCTTAATTTGGAGACTATCTAAATGGTCAATCTTTGTTTTCTATATATATTTAAGATTTGAGCCCTTCTAAATCTGAAATTTCCTATAATACTCTGGTATGTTTTCTCTGTAATTCCATGGGTCTAACAAAAATTTGATGTGCCAAATGAAAGTTATGGTAACTTTCCCAAACTTCTTGATTTTTGGCCTCTTCCCAACAACAAACTTGTATAACGTGCCACGTGTTTAATGCTTGAGATATAATTATGAAATTTTTACCCGAGTCACTTTAGATCTCTAAAAATTTCATAGTTTGAAGTATCCATGACCACTCTTTCCAAACTAATTTTAGGACCATTCACAAACCATAATGTACATAAGGTATATTTTTGAAATTATAGTGAACCATAATATGAATTTTTTACCAAACATACCTGAGATGTTTTCTTAATATGCTCAAAATTCCATGGTTTGATTCTTCATAAAAATAAAATTATAGAAAATTTTCCAAGTTCATTCATTTAAAACTAATTTTAGAGCCATTCACAAACCATAACTTAGGGAGGGTATATCTCCAAAAGTATACTAAACCATAATCTGGATTTTTTACTAAATGTAGCTTGAGATGCATTCTCTATCTTCTCAATATTCCAAGGACTCAAACATCTTGGAAAGAAATGTATGGTGAATTTTTTACTTGACTTGTTTGAAACAAATTTCAAGACAATTCCTAACTTCCATAACATATATCACCAAAATTACAATGAAATAAAATATGAGATTTTAACTAGATTTTCCTTGAGATTTTTCCTCATTGCATTCAAAATTTCACTTTTTGAAATTTCTTAAAAAAAATTATAGCAAAAATTCCAAGATGACTTGTTTGAAGCAACAAAACCCCGAGTCTATATGTTTTGATACCAAATGAACCATGAATCTTAAAGATGATAAGAAACCAATAATTACGGTCCACTATGAGGGAGAAACTTCCTTTTACAATGAATACAATGTATAATGCAATATTTCATGATCATAATACTAGGTCTCCTTAGTATATAAAAGGGGACAAATGGTACAATATAATGAAATGGTTCAATGATAGGTTCTTGCAACATAATAATATAATAATGAAAAAAACTAATAACTCAATATCTAGGGCTTAATAAGGGGTTTTAGGGTTAATATGGGGCTTATATAGTGCTCAACAATGTGTATACACAACGTACATACATGTATGCATGTAAGTATGCATTTATATTGTAATGTACTTAGGGAGGATAATATGGGGAACCTAGGAAGATACCCATGGGTATAAAGAATGTAATGTGATCATAATCATGGAATATTTCAAATCAGTAATTAAAGGGTACTAAGTAGACCCATTGGGTGGTTAAGAGGAAATAATAAAATAATAAGGGATAGTTGGCATAGACTCTTAAGAAAACTCATGAGACGGTATAAATGCACATGGGTTTCATTGTATTGATCATTGCCGGATGATGATTCTTATAGCAAACATTACTTGTTGAGTGAGTCTTCCCATAAGGAGTATTTGATGGTGTTACCCTACCTTTCAAATTATATGTTAAGGGCTTAACTGTTGGGTCCCTATAATACTAGTGATTACCCCACTACTATTGTAGTTATACCCCTTATTAATATTGTTGTGCCCCTATTGCCCCCATATTGTTATTAGTGTGCCCCATAGAATCCCTCTATTGTTATTTTTTGTGGCGTTTATATTATTATTTGTTAGGTCGGCTAGATTATATTGTGACTCTTTAGACTCCTATATATTAGAAAAGGAGGTTTTGTCATTTGAATCATCCAAGAATTTTTCATTTATGTAATGTAAAGGAGGGTTGCCCCCTCGAAGAGGCTGAATTCTAAGGCATTGATCTATCTTTTCTATCTTTTCTTGAGCTGGTTTCATAACATTAACTTTCATATTTTTCTCTTTTACCTATCAAGTTTTACTATAAGTGATACCATAATTCTTTTTTGAACACAAAGTAGAAGAATTTTATTTTCCTTTTGCAACTTTTTGAAGAAAAAAAAGGAATAGTAACATTTAGATCAATTTCTAAAACTTTTTATGCAAAAATTGAATAAACTGGTTTTATATTTGAGTTCCTCTAAACAAAACACCCAATTTCAAAAACTAAAACCATCCAAATTAAATTCTAATAAGTGGAGTTATAACTTATTTAAATCTAATGTTTTAGGGATTCTTCTATAATGGTCGTGTAGTTTGCAATAAAATATCTTTTGATAGAGTCACAAATTTCAATCAAACCAGTGCAAGCAATTGCAGAGTGGTTGTGGCAATTCATAATTCTGGTCATCATAGCCAATTATAGAAGTATCACATTAGTTGTGATCATTTTACATTAGTCACCTCAAACCCTAGCCATATGAAGGAACTCCATTGAAAAGTAAGTAATTTCTTCAAAACCCTAGTTCTATGTTTTAGTTTTCACAAGGAACGTGTTTTTTCACAAGAAAAGATAATGGTTTTGGAATTGAATAATACATCAAAGAGATGAAGTCATTAAGGACAAAGCTTTAGAAACTTTGCCTCTGTCATATGATGGATTATGCTTAACCATGAAAAGATGAAGGCACCTTCAAATAAAGATTATGAAAAAGGTATTTTTAGGCAACTAGTCTCATGTAGGGAAGAATGATAAAGAGAGCATCAATGATTCGTTTTTAGGCATAAACTTCCTATTACATGTTCATGGATGTATTAAATGAGAAAAATATTATTATTTCTATAAACCCTAGTAGTAGGCATAATTTCATCAATGTTAATTTGACTAGAATATTACAAGTTCCCACAAAACATATGCAAAGAACATAGGTTGAAGGTCAAAATGTTCATTTTTTAAATATTTAAATATTAATATCAATAATTTATGTCACATTTATATTTTCAAATTATTTTCAAACTTAGTCATTTTGTGAATTTCTTCCTCCCTTCATAGTGGGGATATAAGAAGAACTTTCCTACACAGTGGCTTATGCCAATTTCCCAACTACATGGATAAATTCTAACAAACTAATTAGAGAGATAAATACATAAACATAACATTTTTATCACATGCTTTCTCTAACCCCTCTTTTAATAAGGATAAAGCTAATAGTTGCCTAACATCCCATTCAAACATTCATTTTTTCTTCATATGCAGCTCAATCCCAATTATTTTTCCTTCCCCTTGTACTAGTGGGAGAGGGATTTGGGGCACTCTTTTTC
Source organism: Pinus taeda (assembly GCA_000404065.3). Lineage (NCBI taxonomy): Eukaryota > Viridiplantae > Streptophyta > Pinopsida > Pinales > Pinaceae > Pinus > Pinus taeda. The sequence continues at coordinate 124,128 of APFE030005511.1, forward strand.
AAGCCTTTAATGAAAGAGAAGGATTTAGTAAAGTCCAAGTGAACTTGTACTTTTAGTTTTTCTTCATATTCCTTTTTGTGACTTGATTCCCTATTTATTTCCTTCACATCCTCTTCTTCCTCCTCTAATTCCTTTGCATCTTCTTTATCTTCCTCTTCCACTTCTGCTTCCTTCTCTTTTTCTTGGGCTTCACCATTAGATCCTCAAGGGATGGGTTTGGACTATTTCCAATATTCCCTTGTCTCGTTCATGCCTCTTCAACCTCTTTTTTCATATTTCCATATCTATTGTTTCCTTGAAGTTCCCAAGAAATTCAAATTTGTTGTTGCTTGATGAAGGTGGACCCTCTAGGGATGGGTTTGGTTAAGATGGCCCATTTCACTGAAAATTCCTCACCTACTTTGAGCCCTCTTGAACTTGGGTTCCTTCCTTGATTGTTACTTTGAAGAAGATTATTATTCTTGGTTTCTTGGATATTTTTCAACAAAATGTTTGTAATCATGACAAGTCATGTACTTGAAAGGGATCTACTCATAATCTAACACTTGATATTTCTCTACTTATCAAGGTTGATTTGAAAATATTTTGCGGGCCCATTCTCCAAATCCACCTCCTCACATATTCTTGCACAATAATATAGATCTCCTCTTTGGGTTTTTCTCTATCTAAATTGAGACCAAGTTTGTTTCCAATCTATTTTAGGGAGCCATCATCACAGAAAATTAGTGGAATATGAAGTAATATAACCCACATCATGGTTATTGTAGTCTCTTATTCAAGGTTAAATGTTGAGGGTCCACAGGGAGCAATACATTCACTTGGAACCCATGAACTATATTCCAGACCTGAAAATCACATCCCTTTTTTCCTTGTTTAAAAAAAGAGAAACATAGTGTTGGCATTATGATGCATGTGTTGTACTTGATGGCAACCCTCTCATAGAAGATCATCTCACTTGTATACATTCAGATGAATCTACAAATATCAGATGTGACAGAGTGCATGGGTTAC
>APFE030005511.1:126229-172271 GCA_000404065.3 Pinus taeda
CGGCTAGTACAAGAGCAAAAGGGGTTGTAGCTCCCGTACTGGTATAAGGCTGCACCAGTACAAAATATTGTAAAAGGGATTTTCTTATTAAGAAGAAGATTGAGATGACTTGCAGCAGGTGGTTTTCTCCCGCATTGGGTTTCCACCTTATATCATGGTGTTCATGTGTGTGCCTTACGTGTGATGATCTATTCTATGTTACTGCATCTGTTAACTGATAATATGGTTGATAATGTTCTAATGCACTCATTGAAGATCAATTAACTTAATCATAAGAAGTTGTGGAAGTAGCATATAGGAATCAGAGTTTGGAAATGAAAAAGTTTTATTAATGTGATAATACTGATTCACCCCCCCTCTCAGTATTATTTCCAACACATAGTAGCCATGGTTAAAGGCGAATGAGATACCAATCTTTTTAGCTTGGAGGAAAACAAGTTTACTTGTCAAGAATTTTTGGTTTTATAATTTCAATTGTATCTCTACATTTGTGTTTTAGCATGCATAAGAAGTAATTTATCTTATGTTTCAATATTTAACAATGTTATGATCTTCCTTTCACATTTATTAATGGACATATTCCCTTGCTTTAAATCTTGAAAATATTTTAATTCCTTTTTATTATAATGCTTAGGAAGGTGTTTGTGATCAAAATACCTCTTGAAATGCCTCCACACAAATTTTCTAACGTTTATTTTTTTTTACTTGTGTTATTTTCCCATATCCATATCTATACACACACACACACACACACACACACACACACACACATGCATTATTTTTTAAACTATAAATGGAAACTCCAACTCCCATGTTCTCAAATTAATTATGTGATCCTGTTAGATATTGGTGGTCACCCACTTATTACACTTGGAACCCCCCCCCCCCCCGAAACCGTTTCTTTCAGTTTCCTTAGCGTGTAGCACAATTTATTATATTTTTGAGCAATTTTCCAGGTCCTAAACTTCTCGAGATGTTTTGAGGCCCTAAATCAATTTTTTTTTTTTTTTAAACAAACAGATCGATAGCTGAGGATAGGATTTTCTAGTTTAAATTTGTAGTCCTTGAATAGATCTTTCTAACGAGGTATCATACACATCAAATAGAGATCATATGCCAAAATTATGACCGCGGGAAGTTGATGTACCAACTAACCCCAACGGCACCCACAGAATTTTGGCGCTTCATCTCCTAGGGTTAGGTTTTTGGATGTTTAGGGTTTTCCATTGTTTCTGAATAATAAAAAGGCCTTTGAACCTGATTGTAACATAGTCTAGAAGGCATGTAGCCACCACATCTCTTCTCAGAGATAGCTACCATCACCCTAACTAGTTTGTTTCCATTATGCATGTAAATAGTTTTTCAGTTTTTGTTATTAATGAATTGAAGTTCAGTTTTCGTTGTAGCTCTGTGTTTCTATTTAAATATGTATTTCATTCTATTCCTTCATAAATCTGGATCATTATGAGGCCTAAATTATTTCCCCGTGGCCAAGATCCATATCTTGAATTATTGTTTAAATTTGGTTTCACCATCAAATTTAGGTGGTTTTATCTTATGAAACTTTTCATTCAATTTTTCTCTACCATGCCTCTTTATTTTATGGCCAACAATGGAAGATTGAGGATTACTTATGGATTTACTAGAAGATGATCTTTCTTAATCATGGGATATTTGATGAGAATTCCTCAGATCTACACTAGCTCCCATTACTTTTGATGAATCGTTATACCTAATTTTGGATTGCAAGCAAATATTAAATAAACCAAGCATTGGCTAAATTTTTTGCACCTCCCAAGTTTGGGTCAATTGCTTATTATTTGCCTTCAAGCTCCTCATAATGTCCACTATATTTAATGATCATTCTTGGATTATACACATCTTGAACATTGTTTTGAGATCTCTAACATTCACATTTTTACTAAATATTTGTGGTTCTTTAACATGGTAATCATTTTGGAAGTCCTCCATATTGATCATTTATTGTCAAAATCAAACTAGAGGCCCTATCACATTGAATGTCATGATAAAGTTGTGATGTCTCAAAAAAAAAGTGAGTAATGACTATTGCTTTCTCCATTCATTGTCTTCCCTACACAGTTTCTTATGGATATTGAGTCTTGAAACCTCCCCTTCAAATTTCACCTCAATCTGAGACATGGGCTTAATATATGGAAAATTAAGTTTTTAGTTTCTCGATGTCATTTTTTGCCTTGGCATCTCCACACGATATTTCCATTGACAAAACTAAAAATTGGAACTTTTTTGTTAAACACTACCAACATTGTTCACCATGTTAAACAACATCATTCCATAATGATTCATTGAACTCTACTTTTGTTGCGTGGAAATAAAATTGTTGTAACATGGATTTTGAAATTCCTAGTTGCCTTTTTGTTGCCTTGAAGGCCTTAGTGTTGTAATTGAACTTTGATATATATACCCTACTTTTGAGGATTTGGGAATAACTTGATTGGTTGATCAAACATTTGTCTCTCAAATGTTACTTGTAAATGAGTACCATACATTTGAAAATTATTTCCTTGTACAAATGAAATGCAAATATACCAACAAACTTGAGATGACAATGGAAAATATAAAGAAGATTTTAATGTAATTTCTAAATGGATAAAATGAAGAATATATCTCAATAAGTTTTAAGGATATCATTCTAACATATCTTCATCTACAATATCAAAATTATTTTCTTTTACAAATGGAAAGAAATGAACGCATGGGATAGTATAATTCAATTTATGTATGAATACTCAAACGATCATATATCTAACTAGGCTATGTGGATTTGGCTACTAGATGTTAGTTCAAACTACAATTTAATACAAAAGTTCTAGCAATTTCCTAAATAATTATATATAACAAATCTAAATTTCATAAACATGGAAGAAACTTTTTATTGAATGTAATGACAATACTCGAGAAATATTTACCATAAGTATAGCTTCAAAATGAAATGGAAGGTACTTATTTGTATAAAGTTGTATACATGGAATTGACTATAGAAGAATGATTCACCATCCAATTGTAGATATATGTTGAAGATATCACCCACGAGCAAGGATGTTATACAATGAGGGTAAAAACTACCAACCAGACACTATCTTAGACTCAACCCAAAATTATAGAACTCCACCAAATGAACATTCACTATGCTCCTCCAAGATATCTAGCACTACTTTTTTCATTTGGACACGTTCCTTTCCACCAGTTTTCAAATTTAGGTAGACTTTTCTACTAAACCACTTCTCATAATCCCTTTAGTAATGGTAGAAGGTTATGAGGTCTATGGAAAAAAGGTTTTGATGCACTAAAAACCAGGACACTCTTTGGTATTTGTGCAATAATTAGCCAAGGTATTGATGGGAATTCCAACAAGGTTTGTCTCTTTAGTAACACATCTCTATTAGACTATACCTATTGTAGTCATCTTTCCCCAAATGTAACTCACTATTGTAGTTAGACAACATAGCACTTTGATGGGATTTCCAAAGGCATATGGGCATAATCTGAGCATAAGGATAGTAGAGGTAAAACATGAGAAAAACACACACATGACTAAGAAACTTTGACCCTAGAATGAGAAAACAACTTCACTATTCATATGAAGAATGGATGAGTAGAGGACAAGGATATGAGATTATTCAAGTGGATGTTGACATCACACCACTAAAGGATCATGGCATAAGAGTTAAATTATACTTCATATCATTTGTTTCATTATTTACACTCCATGAAAAATATGAGTGGATAATAATATAAGCGCTTATGTGATTCATTCTTAGTACTATATATAAGTGGAGGAATAATTTGAGTGGAGATTATATAAGTGCTTATGTGATTCATGCTTAATCAAATAAACAAGTGGAAAAACATTGGGAAGTGCTTTTTTGACTCATACTTAGTGAGAAACACAAGTGAAGGATTCTTCAATAATTCAATAATCATGGTGTATAGAGTCATGGATTTATTTGTTAAATATGTAGCTACTATTTTATAGGTGGAGGACAAGACATGTATACATTCACTTTTATTTTATTGCTATCTTACACAAGCAGATGACATGAGAGTTCTACTGTAATAATTCACTTTTATTTGTCTACTATCTGGCATGGGTAGATGACATGAGAGGCCTACTGTAATAAGTGGATAATGCAAGCAATCTTAGGCACACATGTAACATGTTCCATATGAGAACCCTTATCTTCCCCTCTGGCTGATTCATACCTCCCTTGTGCTTGCAGCAACCTTTGCATGTGCACATCTGATTATATTCTTCTTCTTATTTTTCTTTTTTGTAATATCTCAACTTGACTTGCCAAACCAAGAACATAACTTAGAAAATGCTAATAATTCTAATACTTATCATTCTTTAGTCAAGCTTTAGACTTTTGCTCTATGGTATGCATATGTACAAGAGATTTGCATAATTCACATTATTTAGAACTTAGCCCACCTGGCTAAATAAATCACAAATAACCATGTCATCAATTTTTTGTTTATATCAATTTTTTTATAGGGATTAGAAGGTTAGAATCAATGTTTTACAAGTTTCAATCTCACTTCTTCACCACATTGAGCATGACTTGATTCAATAGGTGTTAATTGGACTATTAAAACTCTCGTGAGAAATGAATAACTAATGAATGATTCTCATGGGTGATAAATGATTGGCTTTGAACACATAATTAATTCAGAAAAAAATGATGTTCATGAATCTCACACCAAAATCATTAAAAAAGAAAAACCTAAAAAAAAGCAGATTTTTCACAATAAGGATAACAATTGTTCCCATACAAACTTGTCATTATTGGAAGAAAATTATAAGCCAAGAAAAAAACAGAATTTCACAATAAGGATAATAACCATTTACATACAAACATCTCATTAATAGAAGATAATTCCAAGCCAAAAAAACTTTATATTCCCATTCAATCATTAAACATATACATAAAATTGTTACTCAAAATTTTTGCTTCTAGTAATACAATGTAATTGACTTTGCCCTTAAATACTCTCAACTAAAAATGTTAAATATTCATTATTTGATCTACAAAATTAAATTAAATTTCATGTACTTAGTTAGAGGTAAGCAATCCATTTATGTCATTGTGACTCTACAAATCCATTAATTGTGACATTGTGCCACTTTTTCTTAAATTTGTGCATGTAACAACTAGTGCTTGAGCTTGCTAATTGTTCTTAAAATCTTGTGGCAAAAACAAGGCACTCAAAATAATTCAATTGTGATCACTATAAAAATGTAGATAAAGGAGGAAGTGCTAAAACACATACAAAATAGATTTAACCTAAGCCTACCACAATCAATCCAAGCTAAGCAATCTTCTTGCATGCCGATTTAAGACTAAATAAAACAAAATAACCAAATTTTGAGAATTGCTACTTGCATCCAATGTCTTAATTATTTTATTTCCCTCTTAACTAATGTGAATCATTAAGAAGACATAATAAAAAAGGGGGTCCAACAAATCTCTTTCACAAAATAAGTTTGCATAAGTAGCAAATAAAAAGAGAAACTTAAATGAGTGATAACAAAACAACAAAAAATGGTTCATTTTGAGGATAACCAATGAGGAAATAAGGTTAATGTCATAAGACTAAATAAACCCTCATAATATTATCCAATGCAAATCAATGGGGTCTCTGTGTCACCCTTAACAAGCCATGGTTTTGGAATATAGTGAAAGAGTTACCAAGGAAATAGAAATAAGTTCATGAAAGCAAGCATTGCCCACATTCTAGAAATGCAACATCACAATTGTAAGAAAATCCAAAGAAGGTCCTCAAAGTGATGAAGAAATCTTCAAATTGTGGGAGTAATAATTAAATAGTGGGAGTAATAATTAAATAATAATTATGTCACTCCTATAATGCATAGAATTCTAGTACTAGATCATTATGTGAGAGACGTATCTTTAAAATTTCAAAAAAACTCTACCCTAAGAAGTGATCTCTTATTGTTATAGGTAATGTTAATCATAACATGGTCATACAAAGTGCATGCAATCTTATAGGTAACGTTAATCATAAAATGTCCATACAAAGTGCATGCAATCTTATTGATGACCACTTTATGGAGTGCATGATAATGACAACATCACATGACCTCATTCAAAAAGTGAAACGTTAATAACGAAGATCGCTCACAAGGCAAGTAACGATTTTTTTAATTCAGTGCAAAGGAGCAATGCATAAAGGAATTAAAGGTCACTATATGTTCCTAATAAGGAATGGAGTGTGGACCCAAGGGTCTACTAAATAAGGTCCTAACATAAGGCTTCAAAGGAACAAAGTAGGGATTTCAATGGGTGCAAGGCCAAACAACTCAATGAAGTGCATCTAAACAAAATGACAATGCTAAAATATAAGTAAATGGTAATATAAATGTGCAATAAAGTTAAGCTCTAAACTTAATAGAGACAAATATTAGATGCAATATTATCAATAAGTGAAATACGAGAATTAGGAAAAATCTTGTAGTTATAAATGGTAGGCACGACTATAAGCACAAGAAAATTCCCCTAAGTTGAAAGTCAAATTGCCTATAGACTTGGGAGATGGGTTGAATCATATAGGAATTTTTATTTCATAACATTTTATAGGGATACAATAGTGGAAGTAACTATAGAGTGAAAGTTTTGAGTTTTAGAGTGTTTATGACCTTGTTTCAATATCACGAGAGAGTTGTAAAGTTGAAATTTCTTGCCACTACCACTTGAAAGACTAGCAAAAAGTTGTGGGGTTTAAAGGAATTAAATCCCCTCCATACGAAATTACATCATGGATCAAGGCTACAATTTAAAAGCATAAGATTGTTATAAGATTGCAAGGCACAATGTTGCAGGGTGGTGGACATGATAACATTATGGGAACTATTGAAGACCAACAATATTATGTTGTAGGAACATGTGGCCTACAACCCAAATTTTAAAAAGGAATACCTACCAACCAACATTACAACTGTATAGAAATATTGCAAGCCTAGAAGAAGTATAGTTTTGCAATAGACATATATAGGTCACAAGATCACATTGCAAAAAATGGAAAAGACCACCACACTGGAAAAGATAAATTCATATAGTTATGTCATTTCACATTCCAAGTACTATGATCATGGAAATCAGTATCAAATGACATAATCATTATACACACACATGCACATACATACACAAGTTAAAAAGGAAGCAAGATAGATAGCTATTAAAATGCACATTTTTAGTTGAGCCTCCACTGGAATCATGGGAGCCAAACCAACCCAAAACATACAAAAATAAAATGAAATAGGAATTTTTGGTGCTACATATTTATTCAGAGGTATTAAAAACCCCAAGGCTCTTGAAATACACAATCTCAACCATTTTTTTCTTCATCCAAACAATGCAAAATAAACTTTACCAAATTTCAAATTCCAAAAGTTTTAAGAACCTCTAGAGAGGAGAAGATGTAACACTTTTTATATCACAAGGATAAGGGAGTAATGTCAAGAAAAAAATCAGTATTAACCAGGCAAAAATTTCAATACTCAAGTCATTCTCTATTATCCATTTCTTATGAGTGCAGTTTTGTAATAATCATTTTCTTCATGAGCTTGAGTAGTCCACTCAATGCTAAATGCCTCAAAGGATGCATTGCAGAGTGAAGGGATGGGATTAAAACTTGTAAAATGAATTACATAACATCAATTGTCACTTGTAGGAATTTCATTGAGTAACAAGATATTCCTAGAAAGATCATCCACCCCATTAGCATGCTTAGCATGCTACCCCATTTATGAAATATTAACAAGTATTGTGCTTTATGAATCATTCATACATATCCCCTTTCTCATTACTTAGCAATCTAGATGGATTCCACAATTGAATATTATGAATATCATTTTTTAGGACATAGAGTGTGTAGGGTATTTAATACTCAAATCATTCTTTATGGCATGTTTCCCATAAACATTGTTCATTAATCACCAATTTCTCATGTGCTTGAGCAGTCTACTTATTGTGCATTGCAACAAAATATGATCACATAATATTAAAAAGTGTTGCAATGAAAAACCCCCCATGCACACTTATAATGGAGATAGTTAGAATGCATTGATTTCTATTACTATAGACATACAACATGGCTTTTGTTTATAAAATCAACTCTAAGACCCATGTGAATTTGACATTTTTAAAAATAGATAATTTAGAAAATTATGTTTAAGCATGTACTATTGATAACTCCAAGTGGAGGATTAGTAGAAGAAGCCTTAGTGAGTAAGCATAATCACTTCATTGCTAATCAAGCCTTGTGTTAGGAGGAGGCACCAATGCATTATAACTACTCATATTGGCATAAATATCATGGTATAATATACCTTACATGTTATCACATGTGATAAACTTAAACCTTGACTCTTTTTTGAAACCCTAGGTCTAATTACATTTGTGACATTTTATTAAGGGGTGTATCTTTCAAAAGCATTAATCACTTGAAACTTGTTAAACAATACCCCTATTTCACAAAACAACGATCCACTTTTCCTCCTTTTGACTTCTGCAGTTAACATTGACCTTTGTCGTTGACATCCCAACCAACAACTAGTGGACCCACTTACTTTTAAATTGACATGAGGATAAGATGTGGAGCATAAGTGCATTCCCAAGATTGTGTGGCATCAAAGTACAATTCATTCACATTCATAGTTGGATATTGTTAGATCAATGGTCCATTGAGTCCATTGTGTGTGGAATGAAGTGAGCTTGGAAGGTTAAAGAAATGGGAAGCACATAAATGATTTAGCACTTGCTTGGTCATGCATGGACCAATTGTACAAGGCCATGTAAAATTTGTTCAATAAGAAAGTTAACATAATATAATTTGTTAAAAAATTCCTTCATCATGTTCTAGATAAATTTTCTATACTACCACTCTTCTCTCTCCCAATCTCAATGCACACTTCTTATTCAAGTGACTTGACCTATATCCATTATGTTTTACATTTAGTTTTTCTTGTTCTTCTTTCTTAGACTCCACCCTTATATTTATGAACACATGTAGTGGCTTATGTGTCTCAATCACTCGAATTGTTTCACAAGTTATAAAATATATTTGGGAAAATTAATCATATAGGTAAGATATGGGGAATGCCATTATAAGGTATCACCTACATGTCTTATTCCATCAATGTGAAGTACCCATTCCAATATCATGCATTCCCATATCACATAGTTGTTCCAAAAGACATGGGTAACACATACACAATGATGTGGCATGGCATGCATATATCTTCACTCAAGCACCCTCCAAACTCTCATTGTGGTTTGAAACATTGATTTTCTTCCATGCGGAAGGGGTTTTCATAGTCTCTAAATTAACACAAAACATTGAATAATCTTTTATTGGCTTGGAATTATGTTTTTTTGGCTTACTTGCTTCTTTGGATTTCGATGAAAAAGGTGTTTACCAAACTATTATAAATAATGCTTGAACTACATTGATTATTTCTTCTAGAGAAGTGACATTCTAAAACCTAGTGTTCTCTCTATTTTCTTCATAGGCCCCCTCCTCTTTTATGTTTCTTCAAAGCGGTTAAGAAGTTGATCCACTTTAGAGGTTCGTTGTAGCTTAATTTATAATCAAGTGTTGATTAGAATATGATGATAGGGTTTCTAAAGGGAAAGCTAAATTAAATTAACTTTTAAAATAATTTTGTTTTAATTTCCTAATAGGTGGGACCCTTATAATCCATTAAATAAATCATTTAATGTTCAACTTCTCCATATAATTTATTTGGTCAATAATAACAATTAAAATAATCACCAACCATGCATATGCATGCCTCCAAGCTAAATATGACAAAATAAATAATGATGTTCTAAACCATGATGTATAAAACATCACACCCTCTAATATAAAACAAGATAATGTCATTCATATGCATCTGTGAATATCCATGTAGAAATAAAAGAGAAAATGTGCCAAGTAGCACCATCGAATAAGAATGATAAACACCTTGTGCCTCCCATAATCCCTCGTTATATCCTTGTCACGAGGCATGATAATAATCAGCAAAGACATGTATATATATCAACAAAAATGCATATGTATATTCAAAACATATGGCACATGTATCATAAAACCCCAAAAAGAACCATCTACAGTATGAGTGTTGTCTGTCCATCCATGCATATGATATCATAAACTAAAACCATATCTATGTTGAAAAATAAGTGTTGATAATCCAAAGATAGACTGAAATAGTAGAAAGTAGGAAAATTGAAACATGGTCTATCCACAAACTAAAACTTGGTTTGAAAAGATGAATAAATTGTCACTTAGGCCTATGAGATGGTGCACTTTCAACTTTTTTCTCTTGCTGACTGTGGTAGGGATGAGAAGTAACAAAATGAGAGGAGCCATGAGAGGAATTTGATCTTGTGACTTGGGATTATTGCTTCTCAAAACTAGCAGCAGGTTGAGGAGGCTAAACAACGGCCTTGGAAGATTGAGCTACTAGTTGAGGAGTGGGGACAACATGTGAGGCATCATACTATAACTATTGTGACACATGTGCTTCAGGAGGGGTTGGAGGAGGAGGCAAAGAAGTTGTTGGCCATCATTGGACATATCATAATGGTTGTAGATAAATGATAATATGTGAGACATCATTAGTAGGGATTACAAGTGGGGTTGAAACATGAGTAGGCACTAAAATACCAATATTGGGCCTATTATGAACAAATAGCTATGGGGGTTGAACAACAAGTTGACCAGTCAAATTCACAATACCAGTTTGCAACAGTTGTCTTAACTCTTCTGAGTCTCCATCAAATAGCACCTTCTATCTCTTCTTATTCCTAGCACTATGTCTCTTTGTTTCTTCCCCTTCCTCTATTTCGATTAAAAACGTTCATGTTGGTAAACTTGCACAACAAAGAATGATTTCCTTGTGCTCCAAGAATCTCTTCCTCCCTTCTCGACTTTGAAAAATGGCTAGAGATAGTTTGAATGGAAAACAACTAAACTGAGGGTATCTATACGTGTTCTATGCCCCTGAAACTTCATAGGTAGTGGAAAAATGGCGTGCAACAATCAAGGTTTGGGAATAATAGTGAGTGAAAAGTAGGAGTAATGGTGAATTAATAGGATTAACACCATGGATGGTTACGTATTCAAAGTAATCAGTGTATGAATTCCACATCGAATATACAATATTGTTGACCTCCAGTCATTGTAGACATGGACATGTCACGTAAGCAATATTCACGTGATCAAGTGAAGGTTTGGCATACCTTTTAAATGAAGGATTAAAGTTGGTTTTAATAATTTTCATATTACGCTGGCAAAGGAGAGCAGGAAGTGATATGGCATTAAAAATCAATCTCAGGTAGAGATTACGGGAGGGACTGACGATTAAAAATCAATAAATGATAACCTTTGACACCATTGTAGGCCATCATATGTGAAATGGCACATCATATTTGTAATTTGTTTGTTTGAACACAAGCATCTCTAGGTAAGCACTTTTAGTAATACCAAGTGGTGATACACAAGAATCACATAGATATATGCCATGAACTATCAAACTTTTGTTAGATTTGGATGCCACATATTAACTCATAATATTTCATGCTACCTATAGACATGTTGATGCCCCCAATCTTTTGTCGTTCAAATGTGCAACCATGATGTCAATATAGGTAAAATATATGATATATGACATGGTCAAATTTTCAAAACAAACTCCATTCGGGAAACAATGGTCATATAAACAACATTTTAATTCTGGCAATCGTAACTCGATGCATCAATCCACGACGCCATACTTTAACATGCATGGATGGCATACCTTCCTAACCATAAAACTAGCTAAGGCATTTTGTAACCATTCGAACCCTTGGCAATGACTTTACCAAATAATTTTCAACCATAGGAGTAGAACAACATAGTAATAGATGTGAATGGTGTTTATAAATATATTGTAAGAACGGTCTTCAAACTTTGAAATTAGAAGTTGTAATAGTTGAATGCACAATAATAAGACTTTTACCCCTTATTCCTTCGTGTGCTTTAGGAAGGTTTTGTGCATTTCAAACCCTGACAACATATGAATATGTGCTTAAATTCCTTTTTCTTCTAGAATTTTATGTGTCATATTCATAAGAATAGACTTCATATTGACTCCAAACATAACTAGAAAAACAATGATGTGTCTAATTGCTCATGTTGTAGCAGCTTCTTAAGTCATCTTTAGGTAGGGTACCATATACTAGTTATTTTTTGCTTTCTTTTATGAAATTTGTGTTTAATTTCTTTGTTAGGGAGAGAGGGAAGATATCTCAATGACTTGCAAAAATTTTAACATTGGTATATGTCAATATTGGCAACTCCACAGGGTGGTTTGAACAAGGCAAACCAAAGCTCATAAATATCTTGTTTTTAAATCAATAGATTTTGATTGTGAGTGAGCAGGATGCGAGTTATCATTAGGGCATAGGAAGCAAGGGATGCAAGAGTTGGGACAAAGAAGATAAGACCTAGGGTGATTTGTTGTAGGTAATAGTAAGGTTAGATATAGCTTCTTCACAATCCAAATATGGAACAAAAAATGAGGTTCCTTGTCCCTGTAATAGATATCTTGTTGTCCATAGGTTGAAGATGTCAGTGCAAAAATATTTTCAGAGATAGAAAGCTTAACAAAAATTCCAATGGAGTGAGTGTTGTTGTCTTGTTAAAGATACTTTCCAACTGTGCTCAAAGTATAAATGTATATAAACCTTAACAAAACCAAATAACTCAGAAAATGAAAACTCTAAAATCAATGAAAGGCGGGAACAAAATAGAAGATAAAGAATTTAACTTGGTTGGAAACTACAAAGTAAATAGGAGAAAAGTAAGAAAAATGACTCTAGAGAACTAAAATGAATTGTAAAGCGAGTGCAATAAAAGAAAAAGGCCAAAAGCAAGACACGAGAAAAAATGAAAGAAAATATTTACAAACAAGGAATTGATTTTGACAATTTATTCTTTCTCTACTTCCACATATGGCTTGGGATAATAGCCATTTGCAGTGTAGGGCATTAAAAGATCAATCTTGTATTTTAAGAGATAAGAACTTGTGATGTTTTCATTTTTTTGCATGCACAAAGTCCCATAAAAATACTTTTTGATTCACAACAAAATTGTCAATTTTAATTTTCTATCAAATTATTTCTTCACAATTTGCATTCTTCCTTTAAGACAGTCAAGGTAACGATTTTGTTGTTCTTTGAATGCTAACACAGTTAAGACTCTTCGTGGGTGATCGATAGAATTAAGCTCTTTAGCTTGCATGGCGAAGCGTAAAGAATCCAACTCAAGATCGGCATGCATAACTGCCTCTTCTCCATACGCTAGCAGAAAATGAGAAGTGTTAATGCTAGATTTTACAATAGTATGATTAGCCCACAAGGCGTATTTTAAAAGATTGTGTCAATTGGAAGGTTTTTCTTTTATGATTTTTTTCAAGAATCAAATTAGATCCTTATTTGTAGATTTTGCCTACCCATTACCTTAAGGATGATAGGTGGAAGAGGTAGAATGTCTAATTTTGTACCCCTGTAGACAAGGGTGGATTGATTGGACCAAAAAGTCAAGTCCCCATTTGGAGAATGGGAAATCATAAATGACAAGTTGCAAAGGCATACCATGAAAATTTTCTTTACCAACAACTTGCTAACATTCTCTGCAACTCTACACATATTTCTATGAATTTGAAAAGATCATTGACCAATAGAAACCATATGTCAAGATTTTATGTGTGGTGGATTTGGCTCCAAAATAATCACCAATATGCATTCCTCCACAAGTGCAGCCATGAGATAGTGCTAAAATTTCATCGACAGATTAATCATCAACACAACGTAATATTAATACATTAAAATATCTTTGAAAAAACATGTTATTAAGGATCAAATATTTGGAGGATTTCAAATGCAACCTTCTTCATTGAGTCTTATCAAGATGGTTGGGACATTTTTTATTTTGCAAGTAACAGATCAGGTCTTTGTACCAAGGGTGATATGCAACATTAATTTTTTGTTCATTGATTAGGAACAAAGTAGACAAGGATTCATCATCATTCTCTGGTTCACATCATTTAGGGTACTGATCCAAGTGAAGCGCTAAGTCGGATCCCTTTATTATCTTCATGGTAACGATTGATAGATCAGATCTTGAATTTTGGCAAGCCAATGAGCTAGCTTTCTAGAAAGATAAGTTTGTGAAAACAAAAATTTGATGGCAGGTGATGAGACTCTTACCTTCGTGTGCTTGCATAGAATATAGTGCCAAAACTTTTCAATTGCTTTGACAAGAGAAAAAGCATGTTTTTTTATAAAAGAGTAATTGAATTCATTATCCTAAAGGGTTTGACTCATGAAAGCAATTAACTGTTCAATTCCTTGATCATTCTTTTGCATGAGGATACCTAAAATGGCTTCCTTTGTAGCATTAGTGTAGACAAAGAATTTTTTGGTGAAGTTTCGCTTTTCCATCATTCTTGCAGAGGAAATAGCTTCCTTTATGGTAAGGAAAGCTCGTTGTGCAATATTGTCCCACTTGAAAACACAATCTTTCTTTAATAAATTATGAATGGTAATTTTAGCAAAATCATTAATAAAGATGCAAAGAAATTTTACTTTTCCCATAAAATATAGGATTCCCTTTTTCGAATTAGGAGGTGGGAGATTCTTAGTTGCTTTGACCCTATCTCAATTGATGCTAATTCTGACTCCAAACGCGATATGCCCTAAAATATTACTAATAGCGACTCTGAATACAAATTTCTTTAGATTAAGTGATATACCAAATCTTTTACACCTAATGAAAACTCGTCTTAGATGCTCAAAATGATTATTATGACGCTTTGAATATACTTTCGCATCATCAAGGTAGATTTGAATGATCCTCCGGATGAGATCATCGAAGGCTAGTTGAATAGACCTCTGAAAAGTGGCACATATGTTAATCAAGCCAAAAGGCATTCACTCATAAGAAAAAGTGCCCAAGCGATTGGTAAATTAGTCTTGTACTTGTCCACTTTCTTCATGTGAATTTGGTTATAACTAGAAAATCCATCCAAAAGGTACGTCATTTGAGATGCTGCCACTTGCTATAAAATCTTGTCCATGTTAGGCAAAGGAAATTTGTCCTCTACACTTGCTTTATTTAATGAACGATAGTTTAAAAATAAGCATATATCTCCATTTTTCTTTCTTATTGAGACCAGGTTGGCCACCCATTTTGAGAACTTGATAGGAAAATTGATTTGGGCTTGCAGTAATTTATCCAATTATTTTCTAATAGTGGCTTTAAGAGCAGGGATGACTAGTCTTGTCTTTGCCGAATTGGTTTGAAATCTTCTTTAATAGGAATAGCATGTTGAATAATGATGGGATCTAAACTACAAAGGTCTTCATAAGACCAAGAAAAGACATCAAAAAATTATTTGAATAAGCTAATTAGTTTTTCTTTCTCTTCTTCGGTACATTGGGGCCTAACCTGTAATGTCTTTGGGTCTTAGGTGTTCCAATGTTTACCAAAACCATTTCTCCAATTTTATGCTTAGATCCCCCTCCATATTTTTCTTTTGAATTAGGAACGTTAGATGGTGAAAAACAACTTTCTAGAGGAGAGAGTTTGTTAGGTATCTGTTGTCTTTTAATGATACGATTTCATTCTCCTTTATAGGTTGATTTTGAATGAAAGCGTAAATACTTTCATCATCAGAGAACACATGCCAGTCCTCGTGATTATTTGGGAGGTGAGGCATGTAGAGGGATTGCAAAACACAATGGACCCTTTAGGTAATATTTGACGAGAAGGACTTTCCGGGTACACAACTAAACGATCAACAAAGGAATTAAGTTATCTTCAAACATGAGTAATATTGAAAGCTAAAAGTTTGGAGATATTTTCCCAAGCTATTTGAGTGTATCTCTTAATGAGTTTGTTAGAAGGAGAATAGGTTTTATTAAATTGACAACAAGTTCAGAGTCTTCTAAGGCGGCCATATACTTACATCCCAAGGTTAAGGCTTGCTTTATCCTTAAAATAAGTGCTTCAAATTCCACAATATTGTTAGTGCATTGAAATTCGAGTACCAATGCGTATTGGTACACTTTTCCAAGAGAGGAGTACAAGACAATATTGGTACCATTACCTTCATTAGAATAAGCCCCATCAAAATGTAAATGCCAAATTTGATCTTCCAGATCAGTTTCTATAAGAGGAGGCATCTCATCTTCAATGAAAAGGGAGTATACGCCAATATTTTCTTCTACACAGTTAACATGTGGTTGAGGTAAACCTTCGATATATGGCATAATATGACCTTCTCTACAAACACTGTTGTTTTTTACATTTTTAGGCAAGGTCATATGTGTGCAATCGAATGAGATATATCCACTAGTTTGGACTTGTCAATCTCTGCCCAAAACAATTGAATAGGGACTCGCATGTCTATGACTTCTATGCTACAAGTAGTTCTAATTTCGGTATGAGCACATACAACTAGCATGATATCCTTGATTTGACCGATTGTTTCTTGCAAAGAGTTGTTGAATGAGAGTACTTTCCTTAGGGTATCTTTTGAGCACTGTAGACCTAACTCTTCCATTATGACCTTAAGAATTATTTTAGGTCTGAATCCTTTATTTACCAAGCAACAATGTGCTCATTTGTCATGAAGTTTCATGGAGACATAGAAAGGAGGAGTTCTAAGAGAACTTGATAGATTGTGAACAATAAGGACTTTCTCTTTATGGTCTTCCTCTTCCAATTGTATTTATAGAGCATTAATTAGTGCAGGTATTTTACCTTCAAGGAAACCATTCAATTTCCTTTGTTGTTAAGGAATCATTGCCATGTCAAGCAAGGAGGCATCAACTTTGTTGTTGTCCATTTGCTTGAGAATGTCAAATTTGGTTAGCATAAAAGAGGAAGAGGTAACAGAGGAATGTAAATTTTGAGAGGCAGAGGTGGGATTTACAATTGAGCATGATATTGAGGAGTTTGAAGCTCTTGGATTTTTAGGCTATTTTGGAACTTGGTTTCTCACATTGCAATCTCTAAAGGCACTTCTCATTTCAACGATTAAAACTTCTTCATTATCGATCCAATTGAGATTTTCCACATTGGGATCAAGTATTTTGTCGAGCATTCTTTCACTCACATTAGTTTCGATTTGATAAGTCTTCTCATCGTGGTATTCTTCACCCAAGTTACACCATAGGCGAGGCAACATAGAGTTTGGTTGGTATGTATGTTGAGTAGCGTGAACATGCCCTAAAGAAGGAGGTTTTTGGTTGGGATTGTACATTAGGTTTTCTTTTGTAAGATGTCAATCTATTGCTCATGTCTTACATAAGTTGAATAATAGATGTCATGACATATTGATTAGCTTGACCTTCTAAAGTAACATTGGTTCTATTGAGTTGTTCTTCGTACTCTAGGAAAAATTGGAGTGTAGACTTGAGACTAGTGGCATTCTTCTCTTCTAGTCGTTGGCGGTAAGGAGGAGGAATGCACTATAATAATGCATCATTTTTGCTTGATTTTGAGGGCATATGATTTCAGGAATCTGATTATATAATTTAGTGAAAAGAAAGTTAAATGAATTAATAGTTACTCCTTTAGAAAATGACACATTATTGTAATAAGATAAAAGATCAATAATATTTTTAGGTTGCCCATAGATAGATTTGCACCAGTAATAAAGTTCTTCCCAAATCGAAAAGGCTTTGGGGGATAGCTCAAAAATGGTTGTAGTAGCTCTGCCTTAGAGGAAATTAACAAATAATCGCATGAAAGTATCATTTTCGTTTTCCCCAATGTTCTAGCAAGCATTAGAAAATGTGATTAAATTCTCATTTACATTGATAGTTTCGCCGGTAGAGAACTTGGGTAAATGGTATTTGCCTTTTGGAAGAGGTGTGCTTGCGTGTGCCAAATTCAAAGAAGA
Organism: Pinus taeda; assembly: GCA_000404065.3. Taxonomy (NCBI): domain Eukaryota; kingdom Viridiplantae; phylum Streptophyta; class Pinopsida; order Pinales; family Pinaceae; genus Pinus; species Pinus taeda. The sequence goes on from APFE030005511.1 coordinate 144,246, forward strand.
TTGGACATGCCAAGGTGTGGCGTTAAGGTCTTCTTCAAATTGGAACAAGTCGTGTTTTTGAATGACTTTCATAGGATTATCGGTCACTTGATGAGGAGTGAAAGATGAATAGATTGACTCGATAGAAATTTTTGGTGTGACAATCGAGCTTGAACTTGATGAGGAATACCTGAAGGCAGTATACCCCTAGGTTCTAGATGAATATTTTAATTGAGTTCCAGACATGATGTACTTAGTAGAAGAGGTCGTCCTAGAAGAGCTAGTTAAAACATTGAAAGAATCAATGTTGAGCTTCACTAAGATAACTCTACATCTTTGAAATTCGTCAATGGCATTGGGTTCAGGAATTTCATCTCTAATGCGTCTAGAGGATCAAGATTTTCCAATCATATGATGATCATGGATTAGGGGTGTGTACACGTTGGAGTTGGCGTTCACGGTGTTGGTTATTTATGACTTATTGCTCCTCACAATTTCAACTTCTAGAGCGATTACAACCCAATATTAATTTAACTAATCAATAGTAGAAGTGTTATTTGAGATGTAATCGAGCAGGGGAATTAGTGATATTCTTTTGATCATTTAATTGCAAGATGATATTAGGTGGTTCATTTGATCAAATGGTAATTAATTAAATTGAAAGAGAAATAATAAAATATATTAATAAACCAATTATCTACAAGCAAGGTTTTCACGCTCAAAAATTTTCCTTTGAAAGGTTTCTTTTCAATCTTGTAATTGAATATCTTGTGAAATAATAGCCCAATTCCATGCACACTCTTCATTAGAAACAACATTTCGTAAGGATAAAATCAAGTAAGGACTCAGCAATACTATTTTAATCAAGTAGGCCAGAGTCGTGATTAGATTATTTGAGAGATTGAATAGTCATTAATTTAAGATATATTTGAGATGAAAAGGGAACTAATAATTTCCAAGTATGGTCCCCAAAAGATTTTTAACCGAATAGAATTTTTTATACTTTTCTCAATCAACTCCTTGAATATCATAGGGCGGTTGAGTTAATGGGACAAGTCTGCCTAATGTTTTATGCCCTAATGTTGTCGCTGATTAGAATGAAATTTACAAGTTTTTTATGATAAACAAAATACATTTACAAGGAATTTAAATAGAAAATAAAACTAAATTTGGTATTCACGAAATATTGTTGAATTTTAATTAAAAAAAAAATCATAAATAAAAAGTTGTACATACAAAAATCAACGAGTGGAAATAAAAATCACACATAAAAAGGTAGCAAACTAGTCTGTGTTTTGAAACCTTTCAGCCCCAAAAACTATAGATCCTCAACTGTGTTAGATCTTATAAATTAAAGAGAAAAAAGTGCTTGTAAAAATATAGATTTATGTGAGAAATATACACAATAAAAGATAGAGAAAGAGAGGTTGATTTATTAAATGAATGACTTATGAGTACAACAAAACAAAAGCCAAATTCCTGTGAACAATCTCGACTAGATTATATTCTAAGTATCTGCAATGTAAAAAAGTCATATACAGACACTAGAAAGAAGTAAATTGTGAGACAGCCTTTAAACACCTTTGGATGATCTAATGCAATTATAGACATCCTGTTTTCTCTACAAGAGTAATGGTTGTTAGCATTAGATACACCAAAACCAAACCTTCTAACAACAAATAATATAACATGAATTCAAGTTGCCTAAAAGGATGTGTCATGTTATCACCTGTCACTTACACCTACCAACAAGTTAGTGAGAAAATCCTTTAACCCCATAAGGTGTGGTTGGTGGCAAGGAACTAAGAGAAGAGGTTGCCACACTAATCCCGACTCTCTCTGTTTAAGTTATTCCTAGATTAGCTAAGGATTACTTAATTTCTTTAGGAAAAAAACATTCTAGTTGATGTCAAATATATCTCTAGGAATTCCTTCCATTGCACTTATCCAATTTCATGTGGATCTAATGAGTTGTGGTGAAGTTTGTAGAGGAATCATGCTTTGGTCAAGATTTCAAATGTGAGGGGAAATTCTTGGAGGAACCAACCCACTCTTAAAAATACTCAAGGAGAACCTGCATGTGTTAAACTCTAAAGTTTCATCTATTTTGATTTGTCTTGCAGGCGTTCTTATAAGTTTTAGGCTCTTATTTATTACATCAAAATCACATTAAAAAATTTATTGTTCATGCATTGCACTTCATTTATCAATATCTGGCTATTTCAAAGAGCCAAGTCATGGCTAGTCAAAGAGGAGAGCTTTCTCATACTCTTTGGCCTAGCCTCTTGTAGATAATTTTGTAACATATTTTGTAGTTTTTCTAAGCTAATATTTGTTTTGTTTTGTAGCCATTTCTAACTTGTTCTCTTACGGGATCCATCATAAAAAAACTACATAGAAGTTTACATGCGGGACCTTGGGGCTCGAATTTAGTGAATACTTCCACCTTTAAGCCGAGTTCTTCTTAGACAATGACGACTGATTTCTTTTGGCCATCTCTTTCTATCTCTTGGTCGTGGCCATAGAAGAGGCTTATCCTCTCTTCTCCTTCTTCAAAATTTGTATTTTGTTGAGCCTATTTGGACCTCAAATTACAGAAATTTTCAGCTTGGAAAGGTCTATGGTTTGAAGCCAAATTATTGAGACTTTCTTTGGATTTTAGAGAAGAATTCATTGTCTTTTTCTTCTTGTAACAACTAATAAAATTTCTGATTTTGGGAGCATGAGTTTTACTCATTGGTATCCCTATCTCTCCACCTTTTGGAGATATTTTGTGGCTTGATCTTTGATCTATTTCATTTGCATGCATTTCATTTAATTGGGGAATTAACACAATCATTCTGCATCCTTTTTAGTTTGATTTACTACATGTTTCAAGTCCATAACAAGTTCAGATTTTTTGCATGCAAACACTTTTTACTTAATCTTATGTGGCTTGAACATAGTTCCAAGTTTACTTATGCTTCACCATTAAACAGATCTTACATGCATCAAGTATTTGGGCAGATTTTCTCCCTAAAGTAACATTCTATTTCATGTCGAGCAAGTACATTTCAAGTTGAAGTTAATTTTCATTGTTTGGTTAATTTAGTTACATGCCCCAAGCATCACTAAAGCTTACCTCCAACATAAGTTGGTTGAATAGACATTTTAGGGACCTTCTACCTCTATTGACTCCTCACTGTGAGATCCAAATCTTTGGACGAGGGTGAGGTAGGAGGATTAGAGTTCAATTGCAATCTTGCTTTAGAGATAACTAATAAAATAAACCAAGAGCACTTTTTCATCACATTTACTTTACTTATGAAATTCTCAAATTTTTGCTATATTGATGGTTTAAAGTTTCACATGAAAATCTCATTTCAAGAAGCACTTTGGATGCAGGCATTGTAATCTCTTAATTTTGCAACAAGTTTAATTCTCTTGTACTTGGAAATTGGCTTACCTTTGTAACTTAATTGCATATTGTTATGAATGGTTTATTTCACTTTCAAGTACTATTATTTTGGGTTGCAAACTTAATTGCATGTTGTCATCTTGGTCTAACATTTGATTTTTTTCTATCATTTCATTTACATTCTCATAGGTAAATTATTAATTGTTTCCTTGTGAGAAAGATAGCTTCACATGCTTTGATTCATAAATTTGTTTATCTTAAAATCATTCTTGTATCTTGCATTTATAGTATATTGTGCTAGCAATTTCTTGTTTCACTTTTCAGGATTACTTTTGTTTTCCATTTGAAAGAATTTCACCTCATTTAGGCAAATATAATTTCATTTTAGAGCAATTTATTTGAAAGCGTTGGTTGAATGCTCATGTGTTGATGGTTGTCATAATTATTTGATGTCATATTTCTCATATCACATTTGCTTATAAATCTCTAAGAGTAATCCATAACATTATAACGTTCTCCTAGAAACTCACATCTTTAACTTAATTTTCCTTTAGGGGGCACCCCTCTTATCTAACCTAGGAGATAGATTAAATGGAGAGAATCAAAATTAGTGTGATAGACCCTTCTCTTAGTTCATTGCCACTAGCCACATCTTGTGCGGTTGAAGGCTTTTCTCACTAACTTGTAGGTAGGTGTAGGCGGCAGGTGATAACATTTTTGGCTTCGTTGCCAAGGATTGTGAGGATATCCATTTGTGTTAGTGAAGTCACCAGGAGCAAGAATATCATTCATGATGATAGGCTCTACTTGTTCTTGAAAAAACAAATGAATATCATAAATAGCCTCTTGCCCAAGACTAGCCAAAGCTCTACTATGAGAAACTTTATTCAACCTTTCTCTAAAAACCCTTTCAGGATTAGGAGAGGGGCTAACGAGACCACTTGAATTTATCCTAGTAGAGACTTGCAAAATTTGGGTTGAGTGGAGTCACCACTTGAGAAAGAATCTAAATCTAAAGTTCAAATATGCTAAAACCAAAACGTTATTCAATTTTCCAAGTACAGGAAAGCTTGTACTCGGCAATGGCGCCAAAAATGTTATCACTTGTCAGCTACACCTGCCCGCAAGTCAGTGAGAAAAGCCTTCAACCCCACAAGATGTGGTTGGTGGCAGGGAACTAAGAGCAGGGTTGTCACACTAATCCTGACTCTCTTCGTTTAAGTTATCTCCTAGGTTAGATAAGGGTTACTTAATTGCTTTAGCAAAAGAAATCTTCTAGTTGATGTCAAATATATCTCTAGGAATTCCTTCCATTGCACTTATTTAATTTCATGTGGATCTAATGATTTGTGGTGAATTTTGTAGAGGAATCATTCTTTGGTTAAGCTTTTAAGTGTGAGGGGAAGTTCTCAAAGTAACCAACCCACTCTTGAAAATATTCAAGGAAACCCTGCATGCAATAAATTCTAAAGTCTCATCTATTTTGATTTGTCTTGCAGGCATTCTTATAAGTTTTAGGCTCTTATTTATTGCATCAAAATCACATTAAAAATTTTAGTGTTCACGTATTGCACTTCATTTATCAATATTTGGCTATTTCAAAGAGCTAATCCATGGTTAGTCAAAGAGGAGAGCTTACTCATACTCTCTGGCCTAGCCTCTTGTAGATTATTTTGTAACATATTTTGTATTTTTCTTGAGCTAATATTTGTTGTGTTGTTATAGCCATTTCTAACCTGTTCTCTTGCAGCCACTTGTGGGATTCATCATAAAAATAAAATAAAATAAAAAAGCTACTTACAAGTTTGCATGCGGGACCTTGGGGCTCGAATTTAGTGACTACTTCCACCTTTAGGTCGAGTTCTTCTTGGAGAATGACGTGTTCTTCTTGAGGGAGACTGATTTATTTTGGCCATCGTTTTCTCTCTCTTGGTCGTGGCCAGGAGGCTTATCCTCTCTTATCCTTCTTCAAAATTTGAATTTTGTTGAGCTTATTTGGGACTCAAATTGCAGAAATTTTCAGCCCAAAAAGGTATATGGTTTGAAGCCAAATTGTTAAGACTTTCCTTGGATTTTATAGAAGACTTCATTACCTTTTACTTCTTGTAACAACTAATAAAATTTCTGATTTTGGGAGCATGGGTTTTACCCATTGGTATCCCTATCTCTCCACCTTTTGGAGAAACTTGGTGGCTTGATCTTTGATCTATTTCATTTGTGTGCATCTCATTTAATTGGCGAATTAACACAATCATGTATTACACTCATTCCACATCCATTTTAATTTGATTTACTACATGTTTCAAGTCCATAACAAGTTCATATTTTTTGCATGCAAGCACTTTTTACTTTTTACGAGATTTTTTAATTATTTTCTATGTAATGATGTAAATAAGTGGCCTTGGGAAATGTCTAGGGTGTGTGACTACTTGAAATTCATGCTCAAAAACACAACATTTTCCTAGGGCCCACTTTAGCGATTAAAAAACAACTTATAGTCTCTCAAAAGCCGATTTTTCTAATGTTAACGGAAAAATGAGAAAAACATTCAAAAAAATAAATCTTTGGAAAAATTCATAAATTTTTCCATTGTCAAACAGGTAACAAGGAAAATTGAAGGGAAGTCAAAGGTGATGTGGTAGTCGTGTGGGACCCACCACATAAGGTACAAGTCAAAGTCAAATGTGCCAAGTGCCAAGTCAAAGGCAGTCAAATTGTTTCACGATGAAGTCATGAAGTATTACGTATGGCAAAAATTCAAGTTAGATTTAATTCAAAAAAAATATTTGATGGAATTAAAATATAAGGTAAAGTTAGTGAGTGAGGAATGGACCCCACCTCACTCTCCTTTGCTATGCATGGGCAATTAAAAGATAAATATGCACATTCCATAAATTCCAAAGGTTTCAAACGCAGCAAGGGAAGTCAACGGAGGGCAAAAGTTTATGAGAAATTTATGGTAAATGTTTCTCCAAAGTATAGTATACCATCACACTTGTACATGGGTCCTTCACCGCAACTCCACACAAATCAGCCAACAACAGTTCAGTTCAGTTAACATGCACATGTTTATTAGATAATCTACGTACAAGCTACAACAAAGGAATATCCATGTTGTACAGAGATATCTCAACGCATATTTGAAGGGTGAATCAATTATGGGTAACTTCAGTTGAGTGTGGAACTTCAACTCCAATGTGTCTCCATCTTAGGCTCCACATTGAGTAAGCAGCAAACTGCCAGATTCGTTTCAACCATACTCACAGTCAAGAAGGAATCACAATCAAGAAGGCACCACGCAGCTCAACGCACTTCAGTTTAGAAATGAACACAACCTCTTTTTCTATCTACACATAGAGATTAAGGAGTATTATGGATACGATTCTTTCTAGAGATGTCTTCACATGACTATGGTTGAAAATTTGTTGGATAATATGCTCCCTTTTCAGCTCCTATGACTCACACTTGGCAGCCCAAATGAAGAATTCGAATTTTGCACATGGGCATAAGGAAATTTGGCTTCTACACTTTGCATTTGGAGTTCCTATCAACAAATTTGAATTTTCCTTGTTATCTCCTCCCTCTCTCCACTTGTCACTTGCACTCTAAATTATGATTTTCTCCCATTCTCTTATATAATTGAGCCTTGGGGTATCACTTTGGATGATGTAATATGAGCTATTGGGCTTGAGGAGATGCTGCAGAATTGTATTCACTACTTGCAATATAATACAACAATGTTTGGGGTAACTTGTGATGATGTTCATCTCCTTGCATATGTGGTAAATTCTTGGTTTGTTATTATGCTTCTATTTATTTCTTCATGCTATTGCTTTCTTCATGCTTGTTTCAAGTTATGTTAGTATGCAGCTATCTCATATTAGCATAAGAATTACTTAATTTCTTTAGGAAAAGAAACCTTCTAGTTGATGTCAAATATATCTTTAGGAATTCCTTCCATTGCACTTATTTAATTTCATGTGGATCTAATGAGTTGTGCTAAATTTTGTAGAAGAATCATTCTTTGGTCAAGTTTTCAAGCGTGAGGGGAAGTTTTCGAAAGAGCCAGCACACTCTTGAAAATATTCAAAGAGAACCTGCATGCGTTAAATTCTAAAGTCTTATCTATTTCGATTTGTCTTGCAGGCATTCTTATAAGTTTTAGGCTCTTATTTATTGCATCAAAATCACATTAAATTTTTTATTGTTCATGTATTACACTTCATTTATCAATATTTGGTTATTTCAAGGAGCCAATTCATGGTTAGTCAAAGAGGAGAGTTTGCTCATACTCTTTGGCCTAGCCTCTTGTAGATTATTTTGTAACATATTTTGTAGTTTTTCTGAGTTAATATTTGTTGTGTTGTTGTAGCCATTTCTAACATGTTCTCTTGCAACTATTTGCGGGATTCATCATTAAAAAAAAACAAAACAAAACAAAACTACTCATTTCTAACATGTTCTCTTGCAACTACTTGTGGGATTCATCATTTAAAAAAAAAAAAACTACTTACAAGTTTGCATGCAGGACCTTGGGGCTCAAACTTAGTGACTACTTCTACCTTTAGGCTGAGTTCTTCTTGGAAAAGGTCATGTTCTTCTTGAGGAAATTTGAATTCTTTTGCCCACCTCTTTCTCTCTCTTGGTCGTGACCATAGAGGAGGCTTATCCTCTCTTCTCCTTCTTCAAATCTTAATTTTGTTGAGCCTATTTGGGCCTCAAATTGCAGAAATTTTCAGCTTGGAAATGGCTATGGTTTGAAGCCAAAGTGTTAAGGCTTTCCTTAGATTTTAGAGAAGACTTCATTTTCTTTTCCTTGTTGTAAAAACTAATAAAATTTCTGATTTTTGAATCGGGGTTTTCCCCATTGGTATCCCTATCTCTCTGCCTTTTAGATAGACTTAGTGGCTTGATATTTGATCTATCTCATTTGCATGCATCTGATTAATTAGGGAATTAACACAACCATTCATTACACACATTCCGAATCCTTTCTAGTTTGATTTACTACATGTTTCAAGTCCATAACAAGTTCATATTTTTTGCATGCAAACACTTTTTATTTGATCTTATTTGGCTTAAACATAGTTCCAAGTTTACTTATGTTTCACCATTAAACACATCTTACATGCATCAAGTATTTAGACAAATTTTCTCAATAAATTAACATTATATTTCATGTCAAGTAAGTACATTTCAAGTTGAAGATAATTTTCATTGTTGGCTAATTTACTTACATGCCCCAAGCATCACTAAAATTTACCTCCAACTTAAGTTGATTGAATAGACTTTTTAGAGGCCCTCTACCTCTATTGACTCCTCACTCTAAGATCCAAATCTTTGGGCGAGGGTGAGGTGAGAGGATTAGAGTTCAATGGCAATCTTGCTTTAGAGCTAACTAATAAAATAAACCAAGAGCATTTTTTCATCACATTTACTTTACTTGCAAAATTTTCAAGTTTTTGCCATACAAATCTCATTTCAAGAAGCAATTTGGATGCAAGCATTGTAATCTCTTAATTTTGCAGCAAGTTTAATTTTCTTGTACTTGTAAATAGGCTTACCTTTGTAACTTGATTACATATTGTCATGAATGGTTGATTTCACTTTCAAGTATTATTATTTTGGGTTGCAAAATTAATTGCATGTTGTCATTTTGGTCTAACATTTGAGTTTTTCTATCATTCCATTTACGTTCTCATAGGTAGATTACTAATTGTTTCCTTTTAGGCAAGATAGATTCACATGATTTGATTCATAAATTTGTTTAGCTTAAAATCATTCTTGTATCTTGCATTTATAGTATCTTGTGCTAACAGTTTATTGTTTCACTTTTCAGGATTACTTTTTCTTTCCATTTGAAAGAATTTCACCTCATTTGAGCAAATATAATTTCATTGTAGAGCAATTTATTACTGTTTGAAAGCTCATGTATTGATGGTTTTCATAATTATTTGATGTTATATTTCTCATATCACATTTTCTTATAAATCTCTAAGAGTAATCCATAACACTATAACACTCTCCTAGAAACTCACATCTTTAACTTAGTTTTCCTTTAGGGACCACCCCCTTTAGCTAACCTAGGATATAACTTAAATGGAGAGAGTCGGGATTAGTGTAACAGCCCCTTCTCTTAGTTCCCTGCCACCAACCACACCTTGTGGGGTTGAAGGCTTTTCTCATTGACTTGTAGGTAGGTGTAGGCGATAGGTGATAACATGTCCAAAGATTGAGTGGAGTAGCCTTTAAGACTATATTTTCTCTTCAAAAACAATATGTTGCCAACTTTTGGTTTAGCTTCTTGTAACTCACCGAAAAGGTAATCAAAAGGAATGACAACTTAAAATATTTTAATGCATACCTATCCTCACAATGTTCTCTCTCATTCCTTCATAGGCCCCCTCCTCTTTTATGCTTCTTCAAAGTAGTTGGGAAGTTGAACCACTTTAGAGGTTTTTTGTGGCTTAATTTCTAATAAAATGTTGATTAGAATACGAGGATGTGGTTTCTAAAGGGAAAGTTAAATTAAATTAACTTCTAAAATAATTATGTTTTAATTTCCTAGTAGGTGGGACCCTCCTAATCCATTAAATAAATCATTTAGTATTTGACTTCCCGATATAATTTATTTGCTTAACAACAATAATTAAAATAATAATAAACCATCCATATGCACACATGCAAGTCAAATATGACAAAATAAATAATGTTGTTGTGAACTGTGCTATATAAAACATCACATCCCTCCAATACAAAACAAGATAACATCATCCATATGCATCCATGAATATCCATGCAGAAATGAAAGAGAAAATGTGTCAAGTAGCATCATCAAATAGGAATTATAAACACCTTGTGCCTCCCATAATTCCCCCTTGTATCCCCATCACCAGGCATGATAATCATCAACAAAGACACATATATATATCCACAAAATTACATATGCATATTCAAAACATATGGCACATGTATCATTAAAGCCCAAAAAGTTCCATCCAGAAATAAACTAAAATAGTAGAAAAACTGAAGCATGGTCTATCCAAAAACTAAAATCTAACACGAAAACATGAATAAACTACACTTAGGCCTATGAGATGGTGCTCTTTCAGCTTGTTACTCCTGCTGACCATGACAAGGATGAGAAGTAACGGAACGAGAGGAGCCATGGGAGGACTCTCATCTCGTGACTTAGGCTTTTTACTTGTCAAGACTAGAAACATATTGAGGAGGATGGACAGTAGGTCTGGAAGATTGAGTTGTTGGTTGAGGAGTGGGAACAACACGTGAAGTAGCAGACTATAATTGTTGTGACACATGTGCTTCAAGAAGGGGTGGAGGAGGAGGAAAATAAACTAATGGCCATCCCTGGACATATCGAGAAACTATTGGCCATCCCTGGACAGATTGTAATGGTTGTGGATGAATGATATTTTGCAATATATCATTGGCAAGGACTACAAGTGGTGTTGAAACATGAAGAGGCACTAGAATACCAATATTAGGCCTGCTATGAATAGATGGTTGTGGGGGTTGACCAGTCAAATTCACAATACCAATTTGGAACAATTATCTTAACTCTTCCAAGTCTCCATCAAAGTGCACCGAGACTCTGGGCCTTTATCTCTTATAATTCCCAACCCTTTATCTCTATTGTTTCTTCCCATTCCTCTATTTCAATTAAAAAAGCTCATGCTGGTAAAATTGCATGCCAAAGAATGGTTGCTCTGGACTCCAAGAATCTCTCCTCCGTCCTCAGCTTCCAACAGTGGTTAGAGACAATTTGAATGGTAAACAACAAGATTGAGTGTAGATAAATGTGCTTCATGCCCCTGAAACTTCACAGGTAGAGGAAAAATGGTGTTCAACAATTGAGGTTTGGGAATAATAGTGAGTTAAAAGTGGGTGTAAAGGTGAATGAACATGATCAACAACGTGGATGGTTATGTATTCAAAATATTTTGTGTGTGAATGCCACATTAGATATACAATATTATTGACTCCCAATCGTTGTAGACATGGGTGTGTCACGTAAGCAATGTTCACATGATCAGGTGAAGTGTTGACATATGTTTTGAATGAAGGATTAAATTTGGCTTTAATAACTATCATATTATGTCGGCAAAGGAGAGCAATAAGTGATATGGCATTAAAAATCAATCTCATGTAGAGATTATGGGAGGGATTGGATGTTAAACATCAATAAATGATAACCTTTGACACCATTATAGGTCAACATACGAGGAATGGCATGTCAAATCTATAATCCGTCTATTTGGACACAATCATCTCCAGGTAAGCACTTTTTGTAATACCGAGCGATGACACATGGGAATTACATAAATATATGCCATGATCTCTCAAACTTTTCATTAGACTTGGTTGCCACATATTACCTCAAATAAACAATAGACATGTCGATGCCCAGAATCTTTTATCATTCAAATGTGCAACCTCGACGTTGATATAGACAAAATATATGATATATGACATGGTAAATTTTTTAAAACAAGCTTTGTTTGGGAAACAATGGTCATGTAAACAATGCTTTAATTCTTGCAATTGTAACCCAATGCATCGATTCAAGACGTCCTATTTTAACGTGCATGGATGGCATACCTTTGTGACCATAAAGCTAGTCTAAGGCTTTTTGTATCCATTCGAACTCTTAGCAATGACTTCATCAAATATTGTTTTGACCATAGGAGTAGAACCACATTGTAATAAATGTGAACTTGTAGGGGGTGTTTATAAATATATTGTAAGAATGATCTTCAAACTTTAAAATTAGAAACTGTAATAATTGAATGCACAATAATAAGACTTTTACCCTTGTTCCTTTGTGTGCTTTGGGAAGGTTCTACATATTTCCAATCACTGGAAACATATGAATATGTGCTTAAATTTCTTCTTTTTCTAGCATTTCACATGTCACGTTGATAAGAAGAGATTTTACATTGACTCCAAACATAGCCATAACAACAATGATGTGTATGATTATTCATGTTGTGGCAACTCCTTAAGTTGTTTTAAGGTAGGGTCCCACCTGTTAGTGCCAATTTTCACAACCTATCATCAAGGATCAACATGAGCTCTTACTAGGTTTGGTTTGGTTAGATGTTTTGCACATGATATTCAGCACAAAACATGTCACAAATGTGTCCATCAGAAGAAGCTCTAAAAAATCTTTCCAACGGTATATCACACTTCTGTAACTAGTTTCTAGATCATAAGATATGATCGAAATGAATGATTGATTCTTGGTTATGCATGTTTTGAGGTCAGTTGCGGCACACAGGGACAAGTTTACTACAAAATCAGTTTGGACGGGAATTTTACAAAAGTGAAAGAGATTTTTGTCCATCACATACCAAATAACAAAAACCTCCTTCAGTTTATGCACAGGTGCTACTATGTCAGAGATATGCAGTGATATTTGGAGCCTGCATTAAAACAAAGCAAATTTTTCTTTTATTTTATTGTTTTAGTCATTTTAGTGCGGTGCCATTTTACAACAGATGGAAAGTAATTTTTCAAAACCCAAGGAGGTTTTGTTAAAAATGAGCCACGTAACAAAAACCTCTTTCAGTTTATTCACAGGTGTCATGAATTGGGATATGTGACTAGATCTTTACAGCTCATTTTCACAGATTTAAAATTTTAATGATTTTCTGTTTTAGAGATTATTTTGTGGCACAGATTACGAGAAACTGGAAACGAATTTCCAAAATTTGAGAGAGGTTTTTCTCCAACATGACCTTATCTACAATAACCTCTTTCATTTTTGTAACAGGTGCTATGGTTTAGGAGATATGAGTTCATCTTAAACACCTATTTTTAGAAATTCAGTCCAAGTTTAATGTAACTGATTCTATTTTGAAGAAAATGGTTGAGCTCAATTCCCTTAGTGCAAGGATGAGAAAATGTATATACTTTATGAATTTTGTAGTGTAGAGGTTGGACTTTGGCAGAAGCGTTGGACTCACTGAACATTTTGTATCAGCAGTTGGCAACGAATAAAACCAGGTTTCACAGCTATTTTTGTGGGATTCTTGTGACAGTGAGTTTATGTATTGTTTCTTCTTTGTAATGAGTTTTTTCTGATGTTATATATGTATCCACATATCTCTCTCCTAAACTAAATGAATCAAGGTGAATAGACAAAATACACTAAATTTACAGTGCTTTGTCTTGGGAATGCATTTGGTTTTCAATGTTTTCACTGTTTGATGAGGATTCATAGTTTCTTATGCCCTCCTCAACTCCTCAGTTGTCTTACTCTAGCATCTCAATCCATTGCTAGTACATAAACTCTTGTCTACCTTGCCCCATAGGACATGATTGTATCCCTGAGTTGACTTCATGGACCCAATCTACCTTCTCCAATTGATCTAGCAACCAAAAGCTAATTTCAAACCAGAAACCCTAATCTCCTATACCTAGCCTAAAATCAGCATTCATTTCAGTCATCTCAAGCCCTAGTTGCCAATATCCTAATTGAGATTGACAAGGAGAGATCCCTCTCCTGACCTAGTAGGGCTAGCTACCAGGTTAAGCGTGGTTTGATGTTACCCTAGACCTATCTTCCTTCAGCCTGAGGTAGATTTAGGCACTAACACCACCTACTACGTATTTTTTGCTTTCTTTTATGAAATTTGTGTTTAATTTGTTTGTTAGGGAGAGAAGGAAGATATCACAATGATTTGTGGAATTTTTAACATTGACATATGTCAAAACCACCCACAATATCAACATTGCAATTGTGTGACATTACATAAGCATATTATCAAATATATATATATATAACACATTATCGCATATATATCTTAACTTGATGTCGCTTAAACAATTAGAAATTTGCTTTTGAAATTTATTTTAATTCCTCTTAATACTTAATAAATTTGAAATTATGGTGAATCTATCATGATAGATGCATTTATGATTAAATCATTTTACAATGTATTAACTTTCTTTATGAATGATTTTCAAAGGATCAAATGTTTCATTAATTTTAATCTGAGTGCGAGACCTATTTCCCAACCCTTCAAATTATTAACTTTCTTGAAAGTATATATAAATATATAATATATATATATATAAATCAAATTTATTAACTATCATTATGACCTAAAAATATATACAACTTACAATCCAAATATACCAATCAAAAACATATATACTAATAACTTATAGCTTAACAAGACAAGATGCAAAGCAGCAAGTCCCTACCATATCTGAAGTGACTTAGTTGAGCTCAAGCATGGGCTTTTTTTCTCGAACTCTACTTACAACATGTTGCCTTCACCTTGGTTCGCTATGTTGAGCTCAGGCTTTGAGGGCTAGAATCCATGACACGATCAGTAGTGACAGCATTACTTGGTGCATCTCGAGGGCATCTTGAACATAGTTACATGATTTGACCTTCATGAGTATGCTCTATCAGATGTCTGACATGAATAGCCAAAAACTCCAAGAACATAAATTGTTCATTGAAAAAAATTTAAGTACAATACACGCCATTGTGAACAACAAAAATTTGGACTAAAAAAAAATCTCAGAGATCAATGTATCCAGATTACATGTTTCACCATCTATTATTTCCCCTAACCTGTTCTATAGAAAGTGCGGAGTGGCTCAGAATATGAGCACTGAATCCTATTATGGTGAAAAAATGATAGAAATGGAATCCTAAGTCTAAAGTGTAAGAAGCAAACCTACTAGATCATAGTAATTGCTTAGGTGTGTTCAAAGAACTATGTGTTGACTCCTGGTGCATGTAAATTCCAGCTTGTCCATGATCACACAAAATAATCGTGGTAACAACAAACCTGGTTAACCTAGAAGTGGAGGATCACGGTAGATTTTATGAACGTAAAATAATTATGGTATTTGCAGGGGATGCATCAATGCATGTTTCTTGGCTCTCAATTGAAGAAACAATGCTCGGAGGACATGGAGAAACAATAAAATGGGCTTGGATATGGAAAAAAAAAATTCTCTCATTTGACCAAATCATTGAGTACTTGCTTATCACTGAGTACTTGCTTAAGAAACTTTCTATTATATTCATTCAAAAAAAGGATTGAATTGATAACATAACGAATCAAGAGAGGTTTATCAAAACAATTTGAAAAACTATGTATTCTACATTCTTCAACCACCTAAAATGTATTTATTCAATGAAAAGTTGTTTCAAGTTCCAAAATGAGGGTTGTCTTATGTTTCTTTTTATTTTGTCTACATGGTTACATGCAGGACTAATGGATGAGGGTTGTCAGTACGCCAAACCAAATTGCAAAACACAAGGATGACATTTAGCTGCGATTGCTTGGATAGAAGATTGAAGCAAGGAATTGAATGGTTGTTATTATTGTACATGAAGGACTCGTGAAGATGATTAAAGATTCGGTGGGGGGGAAATGGAAACTGGAAAACATGTTGTGGCACTATCTGTAAAGTGTGTTCATGCCTTGATTTTTTTATTGTTCTCATAAGTATCTGAATAAGTATCTTGTTTGGTTTCAGCATCCTCAAACAATTGTTCCACTATATAGAGCAAGGGAAGCAAGAATCATTACAAGGAAATCAAATCTAGTTGGTGTTATGTTCATAAAGAATCACTAGCTTAGGATTACAAGGTGAACAACATATTACTGCAACATAGAATTAAACATGGAAATTAAAATCAGTGCAACATTTGTAATATTGATAAATATTTAATTAATGATGCCTGCACTTCCAATAGATGAAAGCGGATGAGCGTCAACAGAGGTTTATGTAGTAAACTTGTGGCAGTATCTGAAATCTAAATGGGTTTCTATGAATATGAACTTGCTCCAACTACAAATGAGTAAGCTTTGTATGTTAACTAGACTATTATCAATAGTGTAGAGAAAGCATTCCACACTTTCAAACACCTTATACCAAAACTCACCCAAGAATTTAGGTTGCCACGAAATTTGACCAAAGAGTGTGTTCGGTGGCAGTACATTTTTGTTATGCAAAATGTTTATAATGTCCTTTTGTTGCTATGTTTGTTATTCTTCCAACAATAGTAAGGTCTTTTGCATTATGGCCAAAGTAGAGTTCCTTAGAAGGGTGTTGGGCGATTACAATGCAAGCTTAAAAGGACGCATTGTGGTGAAAACCAATTTGAGATCAAGAGCTAATACTAACAAATCCAGTTGCAACAAAATCCTCTCTTATGAGCCACTACTTAGAAGGAATGGGCATTCTCCACTCTCACAACTTTTGCCACCTGCCTTAGCCTTCCTTTGTAAGGTTCAGTTATTGTTTTGTTAGTCTTTGAAACTATAATTTTACAAAGTTTGTCTTTAAGTACCAATATTATTTTGAACTTTTTTGGAGCATTTTCCAAGGCTTGTGTTGCTCAAATTGAATATTGTCACCTAGGCAATATACTGGTAGGAAATATTCAATGCTTGTGCAATGGAAACATCTATCTTCCTGTCTCTAAATACATAGAGAATAAGGGAATTCTTGATGTATCTCTCCCAACCACCTACCTTCATTAGTTTTATTGAAGGTTTTGAAGGTGATTTTGTAAGGTTTTGAAGGGCTTAAATCTGTGTATGACATTGATAATGTGTGTATGTCAAATTACATATTGATTGAGTCATTGAAATAAGGCCTTCTTAGAGTCATAATGAATGTCCTTGCCATCTATATGAATTATATGAATAAGAGATTGAAACCGGTCCAAATCCTAGACCCAACCCTTTTGGCCAACCTTGAATGAAATTAATCTAATTAAAATACCTCCAATAGGTTGGAAACAAAAAAAACGCTTATTTGCCACATCCCTAGTTCGAAATTCACTTTGTGGGCTTATTTATCATACAAAAGCAAAAGCACGATAAGGTGCAAATCCAAATCCAGAAGTATACAAATTGTATAAAGTATATAAAATTTGATTTCAAGAACATGTCAATCTATTGGTCCACGTGAGCTATTGTTTTGCCTCTAAATGAGAATGTTGAATTGAACATCTCAAAGCCCATTAAGGGAGATCTTGTGCTGGTAAACAATTTGAACCCTATGTTTGATGGATATATAGAGACTTCACACTTGAACTACTGTTTTATCAACAACCATTTTTAGATAATAAAAAATCAGAGGAAGCCATCAGCATGCATTTGGATAATAAAAATCATTAACAATCAGACACAAAAATCAGAAGTAGAAGTTACATTAACAATGTTCTTTATTAAATCAATAGAGCTGAAGCTCTTCTCTTTTCTTCACTTTCTTTACAAAAATTGATCTGCTAATCACCCTATGAGTGACATCAGTTAAAGTTTTATTTAAAAAAAGGTATTACATACTCATGTGCCGGTGTGTGTTATGTGTTATTTAAGCAACGGATCGATCAGATTGCCAATACACAGACATTTAAATGGAAAGACAACAGAGAAATACAGTAAGCAACCACAAAGACACAAGCTATTTAATAAGGAGTTCACCCTATTCTCCAGGGCTACGTCTCCAGTCCAGCTTTCATTGGTGGCCTTGTTTTATTGTGTCTTTAAACAGAGAATTACAATACAGGGACTCAATGTGAGTTCTCCTGAAGCAGGATTTGCTTGGCAGGGTGCTTCTTGGATTCCCCAAGCCACTGGAGTACATAGTCTCTTCTTCCCACCAGCTCTGTGACCTTCTGGTCTATAGTGGTAAGAGCCCAACGTGGTGCTCAGCCCGTACAAATCCCTCTATGGGGTGGCTCGAATCTCTCAAGCTCGGTGGTGCTCAATGCTGCCGCTGCGTCAGCTTGGGCCTCTGTCTCGTCCTACTTTTCTCTTTCTTTATTGCCTTCTTCTCTGTGTATTTCATCCTCCTCTCAAGATTCTGGTCTATTCCCCTCGTCTCTCGGACTTCACTCCAACTTGACTGTGTGTTCTGTCTCTATTCATGGCTTTTAGCCATTTGTTTCCATGCATGTTCGATTCCTCTTTCGCCTCTGTCGATTCGCCTTCTGCAACTGCGCTTGGAGTTCCCTATTCAATATTAGCATGAACGCTCAGGGAGTGGCCACGTGTCCTCATCTAAACAGCGCCAGCCTGCTCGTCAGTTTGTTTCTTCGGTTACATCGTGGATGCGTTCTTCCTCCACCGTGGTGGTCAAATGGATTCCAAATCCCTTTAGAATGCGGCTTAATTTCCTGTCGATTTCGCTTCCTCCATTGGGCGCAATCTCAGCCGTCTGATCTAGGCTCCTCCAGATCCAACGTCATACGCACGTCCTGCACGGTTGACTTGCTCGATCAATAACACGTGATCAACGGTGGTTTTATCTCACCTTCGCCGCCACGCATAGATCGTTGAGTAGGATCACTCCACTCTTCTCCAAAATCGTTTACCGTTTGAGGGTGCCCAAATTAATACCACCGGTTTCCAGAGCGCGGGTCACACCTTTGTCCTTTTAGCGCTTTTCGTTTATCTGCCCATGGTTCTCTGACTCCCAACGCGACCGAGTGCTTAAGGCTCCTCCATTTTGGCCCTGTTCGCCCAGCGATGCGCTAATAGTGCATCAAAAATCAGCTCCTTTTCCTGATCTGGGGCTCCCAGGGGCTACTTTGACCTCCTGCGCAGTCTCCGTGGGCCTCAGTCAGCATGCTTTGACTGAGGTCCTCGTCGTTCCACGCTCGCTACCATTGCCACTGGTTCAGGGTGTTTTTGATCGCTGTTTTGGAATTTTAGAGATTCGTCCCGACCTAATATAGTCATGGTTCTTTGCCAGTCTTTAATGGATCCAATTCGGATCACGGCCTTCCCACTGAAAGAGCTTTTGGACCACCAAAAGTTGCTTTTCAAGCATCGAATAAGTGAGGGTATTGCTTTCTCACTTATCTAATCCACTTCGCACTGCTTGGCTTCAAACCTTTAAGCCCAATCCTGAGGTATTCCACTTGTCCACTGCGTGTCGTCCTTACCTTCCTGTCCAGCACTGTGTCTTCCTGTAATTCATTAAGATATTCAGGTAGCAAGTCATAAACAGAAGGTAATTGACTCTGCTCTTCAGGGTCCTCAATCATTGAAGGCTCAAACAACCTCAAGCAATATGCATTCACAACTGAGTAGATGTGCATGTAAGCTGGTAGATCAAGGCGAAAATCATTTTCACCAATCTTCTCAAGTATCCTGAAGGATCCATACCTGATAGGTTTTAGCTTTTTACTTTCACCTTGCATCATGTCCTTGCTGATATACAGCCAGACTTGGTCTCCAACTTGAAAACTATGCTCCATTCGATGCTTATCGTGCCTAGCCTTTTACTTGGCCTAGCTCTTTTCCAGTTGTTCCTGTACTCCCTGGTGGATCTCCTAGATCTGTTCAATGAACCTAGTTGCCTTGTCCACATCATTGTGTCTATCAACCATGGTATCTTTACCAAAGACAAAATCCAAAGCAGACCTTGGTATGAAACCAAGACAGGTCTCAAAAGGAGATCTCTGTGTAGAAGAGTGCTTGGCTGTATTGTAAGCATGCTGCACATAACACAAGTGTTCATCCCAAATCTTAGGGTGTTTGCTGCAATATCCTCTCAGTAACTGGATCACTGTCCTGTTAACTACTTCTGTCTGGCCATCTTTTTGTGGATGAAAAGTTGTACTTTTCTTTAATTGGTATCCATTAGTTCCCACAGACTTGACCAAAACTTCCCCACAAATCGAGTGTCTCGATCAGATACAATAGAAGTGGGTAATCCAAAATGAACCCATACATGTTCAAAGAACAATTTTGCAGTTTGTTCCGCTGTAATTTGTTTACTACAAGGTATCAAAATACACATTTTGCTGAACTTATCCACAACAACATATAGATAATCATGACCTTTCTTAGATTTAGGCAGTCCTCCAACAAAATCCATGGAAATGCTTTCCCAAGGGTGAGAAGAACTGGCAATGGATTGTACAAGCCTAGTTTTCTATTGTTGGGTTTGCTTTTCGCACACATAGCACATCCTTTTACATATCTAGAAACTGTCTCACTCATTCTCGGCCAATAGCAGAACCTTTGCAGTTTTGCAACTGTTTTACTTACCCCAAAGTGACCTAATATCAGAGAAGTGTGTGCTTCCCTAATTATCTTTACTCTCTCAGTTTGTGGAATGCAGAGTTTCCCACAATGATATAAGAGTCGGTCCTTCATGTGATAGTCCAATTCTTCTATTCATTTGCCTTGACTCAAAGTTGCATATGCATCTTTAAAGTCCATGTCCTGAGCATATTTTTCTATGTAACTTTCATGCAGCACAGAATTATGCTTAAGTATGGTAGATGCATTTATAATGGGTCTAGATAACATGTCTACAACCTTGTTATGTATGCCCTTTTTATATCTGATGACTAAATGAAACTGTTGTAGAAAACCCATCCATCTGTAATGTTTTGATCGTTGCAACTTAGTTTGGGAGTGTAGGTATTGAAGTGGTTGATGATCAACATGTATTACTGTTTCTTTGCCCATTAAGTAATGTTTCCAATTTTTCACACTCTGAACTAATGCATACAATTCTTTATCATATGTAGGATAGTTAACTACTGCAGGACTAAAATTCTCAGAATGATAACATATGGGTTTACCGTGCTATGTCAACACTGCTCCCATGGCACAGTCACTGGCATCAGTTTGGATCTCAAATGGTCTTTGTAGATCTGGCAGTGCTATTACCAGTGTTGTACTAATCTTTTCCTTCAAGGTGTCGAAGGCTTTCTGTTGTTTTCCTCCCCACTGAAACACCTTGTTCAATCCTGTCAAGGCATGTAAGGGAGTTGCAATTGAGGAAAAATTTGAAATGAACTTCCTCCAATATTGTGCTACTCTTAAGAAGCTTCTCAGTTCTGTAGCAGACTTGGGTTTAGGCCAGTTTACTATGACTGTCACTTTAGAGGGATCTATTTTCAATTCACCTCCCCCTGCTATATGACCCAAATAAGTTAGAGAGGTTTTGCCAAATTCACATTTGGAGAGTTTAACATAAATTTTTTCTCCTTTCAAAACATCTAATGTCTGCTTAACATGCCTTAAATGTTCTTCCCACGTTTTACTAAAAATCAGAATGTCATCCAGATACACAATAACAAAATCATCAAGAAAAGGTTTGAGTACATCCTTCATTAATTTCATGAAAGTAGCAGGGGCATTGGTCAATCCAAAAGGCATAACCAGCCATTCATACAATCCCCGCTTTGTTTTGAAAGCAATCTTCCATGCATCTTGCTCTACAACTCTGACCTAATGGTATCCACTGTGCAAATCCAGCTTGGTGAAATAAACAACTTCCTTCAATTGATCTAAGAGATCATCTATGCAAGGAAGGGGGTAACAATTTTTTATTGTTATCTTATTCAGTGCTCGGTAGTCAATGCACATTCTCCATGAGCCATCTTTTCTCACAAAAACGGTTGGTGACCCACATGGTGATGTGCTAGGCCTGATGAACCCTTTCTCAAGCAACTCCTGCACCTGCCTCTTGATTTCAGCATTCTCTAAAGCAGACAACTTGTACATCCCAATGTTAGGCAATGGAACATCTTGCTGCAAAATAATATCATGTACTATCCCCTTTTTGGGTGGCAGACCTTTAGGTTCTTGGAACAAGACATCATATTCTGAAACGACCTTTTCTATATCAGCTTGTTGATCAGCATTACAGCCCT
Organism: Pinus taeda; assembly: GCA_000404065.3. Lineage (NCBI taxonomy): Eukaryota > Viridiplantae > Streptophyta > Pinopsida > Pinales > Pinaceae > Pinus > Pinus taeda. The sequence goes on from APFE030005511.1 coordinate 166,301, forward strand.
CAAATACATTGGTTTTATCAAGTTTCTTTTCCTTTACAACCATCAGTAGGAACTGGTTGCATGAATTTATCATTCTTTTCATCTGTCCTGAGTTTATGAGAGTATAATTATTCTTGAGCTTGTGAGCTCTCACAAAGTATTTGATTCCACCTTTAACAAGTAGATACTTGTTCTCGGCTCTATAGAAAATAGTCTTTCTATCATACAAGGACTTCCTAAAACAATTCCACATATATCCAAAGGAATTACATCTAACTCGACCTCATCTACAAATGCTGACCCAAAAGTAAACTTGAGTTTGCACTGTCTAGTCACTTGTAGTTGTGCTTTATCGTTCAACCATCCTAATGGGTATGGTTTCCTATGAGGTGTAGTTGCTAATCCCAATTTCTTTACAATTGCTTCAGAAATTAGATTTACTTGTGAGCCACTATCAAACAAAGTGTCAATCTTTTGATTTTTGGAAACAACTCGAATATGGAAAAGCTCATGTCTTTTTCTCTCATGTTCTTCATCAATAATAGATTGAGCATAATTACTAGTAGATGCTTCAGAATTATTACCTTTTATACCTGTGGCTGCAATGATTGTTTCATCTCCCGAGTATGACCCCAAATCTTTCTGAATAGCTGCAGCAGTCTTCTTCTTGCCCTCGGACTTCTTAGGTCTCAACTCTGGATGCATAATCCAATAGTGCTCATCATCATGCCCATCCTTTTTACAGTGAGTGCATGAAGCTTTGCTTTTCCGTGCAGTGTTAGCCTTCCTTGCTTTCCACTTCTGCTTTCTTTTCTCCTTGCTCTTGCTTACAGTGGGTTGGGATGGTCCCCCAACTTATGGATTTCCATTCTTTCCTCTATCTTCTAGATGATTATCTTGTACAGATACCTCATCTATACTAATGGGATTAAACATGAGGATGGTATGCCTCATGTAGCTGTGTAGACCACCAATGTACTTCAAAAGAGTTTTTGATGAGTCTAATGAGATACCCAACAGACTCTACCTGAAGAAATAGAATGTAAACACTTCCTGAATAGTAGATCAGATGATCAACCTGGCTCTGATACCATGTAGAAATTTTGAATAATTTAACACGTATTCAACAGAGATTATCCTGATCATGTACTATTGCGGAAAACATACACAATACATAAGCTCCTCTACGTTGATCATCAATATAGCAGCATCAATAACAATAAAACATCAAGAGCATTCACACATTAACACAGTATGTATCCCGGGGAAAGCATCTCGCTAAAAACCCCAACTATCTGTATATTAATGATTGAGTCATGTAACATTACGAATTACAATGCTTATCACAAGCAATCCAGTACCAGCTCCACCTGTTACACACAATACAGCTCAGATCTGAATCAATCACTGGCTCAGATCTCTTCCGCTACTTGCCTGCCTTCGCTGCTCAATACCTGCACAAGAACCAGTGATAATTCCAAGGCAGCCACGTCTTTCCTTGGCTAAATCACGTGAGAACAAGCTACAATGTGGGCAAACTCATTGGCATACTCAATCCCCTGATTTGTGCAAGATCTGGTGCACAACTATAGTCACAACTGATAGCAATCTGATTCTCTAACACCTGTCCCTGCTGAACTGAACATGCACTGACATGCAACTGAGTTAACTGATGTATTCATTAGTTGTATTATGAGTTAATAACTTGTGAATTAATTAATAACTAATTCACCCAACTCATCTCTAGTCTATTCGCCAGTTAGACTAAATACAACCAGTTTAACAAAGCTAAACTGAACACAACTCCATCAACTGCACCTCCAGTCCACTAAACTCAACTCACTTGAGTTCTAACTGAAGTCATGCATGCAAATATTCAACTAACCCATAAGAACCACGTATTTCCTTCATGCAATTGCATGTGCCACATCCGTAGCTCGAACTGAAGTGCTCCAAGAGAATAAGACAAAGTTTATAGTCCAAATATTATTGTGAGATAATAATATTTGACTTTTCTATTTTTGACAGCCAGTCTAAAAATAGACTTGATCACTCACACTGTGATCACTCACACTTTCATCAAAAATAGAAGTCCATCTATTTTCTCAACTTGATCAATCATCCATAAACAGCAACCTGCAATCCATAGACATGATCCATATGTCTAAAAATAGACATAGTCTAAAAATAGACTTGCGCCAAAAATAGCCTGCGGGCCCACTTAGTGAAAGCGACTCTTTTCACTAAGCTCCATCATCTTGTTGCAATCTCAACACTCCCTCTCGACAAGATATGGATTATCAGCAACCCCTATCCTGCCTCGGTGGTACTCGAATTTGCTCCTGGTGAGAGCCTTCGTCAGAATATCAGCATCCTGATCCTCAGTTGGAATGTACGAAAGTAACATGATCCTCCGCTGCACACAATCTCTGATATGATGGTACCCGATGTCAATGCTGCCATATACTCGGCCTCTTGGGCTCCCTGCCCAATCTGCATCCATGAAGTCACATAGCTTCACCTCATCCAATCCATATCCCGATGTGCCTCTCTTGAGCCTGCACACATGTGACTCCACCAAGTGCTGATAACCAGTGGCATCCACTACCTCCACTGAAGTAGCATCCTCCTTCCTCCGACCTCCAGGAAAGAATGCAGTCTTCACATCCAATTGATGAATTTGCCACCCCATATGCATCACTTTGTAGATCCATCTCGAACCCACCACTGATTTCCCCTCCGATCTTTGGACAATCTCCCATGCACTGTTTCTGACAATCGAATCATACTCTTCCACCATGGCATCTACCCATGCAAGTTCCTCCACAACTTCCTCGAAAGAGGATGGCTCAGTCACGAAATTTTTTCTCACAAGAGCCATGTATCTAGTGTACCGATCAGGTGACTGTCTCTGCCTGCGCAGTGCTGTAGGTGGTCCTACAACCTTCTCTGCATCTTGAGCCAGTCGCTCAACTTCTGTAAAGCGCTTTCACCCTCTGATGGTTGGCGCTGCTTGAGTGGTCTCTTCCACTCCATGAACCTCGTCCTGTGGCTGATCCACATCCTGAAGCTCATCCTTAGGAACTAATAGCTCCTCATCTGCATGCAAGTGTAGTTCCCTCTCAAGCGAACACTTCATGGCTTTCTCCTCCTAAAATTTTGTATCCCGTCGCACAACAGTTTTACCACTGTCTCGCAAATACACACGATAGTTGTGGGGCGTATCAGTGTACCCCACAAATATCCCAACCTCTGCGGTCGGCTCCAACTTCTTCCTGGCATCCTTTGTCACATGCATGTAAACGTTAGCACCAATTTTCCTCAAATGAGAAAGATCAGGCTTCTTACCAGAATAAGCCTCCTCGGGGGTACTCATGCCAAGTATCTTATGAGGACAATGATTCTGCACATAAACTGCTATATTGCATGCTTCCACCCACAAGTGAAGGGGTAGGCCCTAATCATGCAACATCGCCCATGCAACACCCACGATCGTTCTTTTCTTCCACTCAGCTACCCCATTCTGTTGTGGGTTATGGGGAGCTATGAGCTCTCTTCGAATCCCTTCTGCCTTGCAGAAATCCTTGAACTTGTTTGAGATGTATTCACCACCATTATCGCTCCTAAGATCCTTCACCTTCTTCCCCGACTCCTTCTCGACCAGTGCTTTGAATTCACAGAACTTTGAATATGTCTCACTCTTCTTTTGCATGAAGAAGATCTAGCACTTACGAGAGAAATCATCAAAAAAAATCACATAATACCTATGTTTTGCTGTCAAAGCTAATAAGAAAGGTCCACACACGTCTGTGTGAATTCTCTCAAGGATTTTCGTGGCGCGACTATCCTTCTCCTGAAAGGTGGCTTTCACAAAATTCCCCAAAGTACACCCCTTGCACTGATCTGACTGCGCAAGTGTGCCTTTAGGAAGCCCTGTAGTGATCTGCTACAGTATCTTCAAGGCTCCATGGTGAAGGCAGTATTTGCATGCAACTGATGAAGGTTCCTTACTCGAACCCCTATCTTCTGGGTCTCACCAGTTGTCTTGCTGCGCAGGAAAGCTTTTCCCTTGCTGAAAACAACATCATACCCCTTGTCTTCTAACATCGCCACAGAGATAAAGATTCTTCTTCAATCCTGGAACATGCATGACTTCCTTCAATACGAAGGGTTTACCAGACTCCCTCTCAAAGGAAATGGTACCGATACCGGTCGCACTGTATCTACCATCATTGCCCATCTCGATGTGCACTCCAAGATCTTTGTTCTCCATATCAGAAAACAAATATCTATCTCCCGTCATGTGAAAAGAGGCACCACTGTCCAAGAACCACACTGATCCCATCACAATTGAAACCAAGCATGCGATCAATGAAAAATCAAGCTCAAACTGTGAGGCTAGAGGCTCTCCTGCTGCAGATCCAGCAGCTTGCTTGTTCTTCTTCTTCTGCAGACAATTAGTGGCATAGTGTCCGTGCTGGTGACAATGAAAACACTTCACCTTGGACATGTCCTGCTTCTTGCCTTTCGCACCAAACTGAGAAGCTTTCTTGCTCTTCCCTTTCTTTGCTTTAGCATCCAAAGCGCAATTTTCTCCATCAGCTCCCTTTGATGAAGATTCGTCCCTGGTACTCTGCCTGATCTCCTCCTGCACAAGATCTGACCACATTCTTTCCCATCCTGGCAATTTCTCCTGACCATTGACAGAGTCCTGATAGGAATGCCAACTCTTCGAAAGACCAAGGAGAGCCAAGCTCACCAAGTCCTCATCATTGATAGTAACCCCCACACTTCCCAGCTCATCTCGACATTGAGTGAACTTCGTGAGATACTTGGGCATACTATCACCCTTCTCCCATTTGATGTTTCTAAGTTTATCTTTGAGCGCCAGCTTCCTCTGATCACTCTTGCTTTGGAATAATTTTGTTAACGATTTCCACATCAAATATGGAGTAGCCTTTCCATGGAGGTTGGACACAATGTGATCCTTCACGCCCTCCAACGGAATCCTTCGACATTTTGTGGTCTTCTTTTGCCAAGCATCAGCTTGAGTAGCATCAGTAGGCTTTGGGAATCTGTCCTAATGAACCTCAAAATCATCCAATAACTGCTAATCCATCTCTGTCCTTAAATCGTACTGCCCTCAAGGGCATACTCCAATTGCAATCCTGTGAAAGACATCTTAGTTTTGACACTAAGAAAACACTGCTGCAAATTCGAATTCCACCAGCTCCAACTCAACCGCTTTCGATCTAGAATTCGTGAGAACAAGGTATTTCTTGTATAGAGATCGACTGTATGGGCATTCACCAGATATCTCACCTTCCAAAGGAAGGATGAATCCATAGGCTACCTGACCTGATTACAGACTCTGCATGAAGAAATAGAATGTAAACACTTCCTGAATAATAGATCTGATGATCAACAGCTCTGATACCATGTAGAAATTTTGAATAATAAACACATATTCAATGGAGATTATCCTGATCATGTACTATTGCGGAATACATACACAATACATAATCTCCTCTACATTGATCATCAATATAGCAACATCAATAACAATAAAACATCAAGAGCATGCACACATTAACACAGTATGTAACCCAGGGAAAGCTTACAGCTGAAAACCCCACACTATCTGTATATTAATGATTGAGAACATGTAACATTACAATAGTCAATACTTCTCACAAGTATCCAGCATTGTCTCCACCTGTTACACACAATACATCTCAGATCTGATCTCCAAATCTATTCCACTGCTTGCTTGCCTCCACTACTCAATACCTGCACAAGAATGGATGAGAATGGTTGAACCAAACTCGTATTTACCTCAAAAGAATCACTCACATTGGGAATCACGTGAGTAGAGGCTATAATCACTTGGTATTGGCCAATTCTCATTTGCATAACTCAATCCCATTGATTGTGCAAATCCTCATGCACAACTATAGTCACAACTGATAGCAATCTGATCCTCTAACACCTG
>APFE030005511.1:200811-234301 GCA_000404065.3 Pinus taeda
AATTTGTCCAGAATCACAAATAAGTCAAGAACAACCAATTTTGTTTTCCTTTTGAAAAATGAAAATCCAAACTTTCAATCACAAGCTTTTCGAAGTTTTGTAAAGAGAAAACTCAAAGAGGATTCCTCAACAAGGGGAGATTTCATAAATGGCCAGACTCATAAGAAGACTGGTAGACACTAAGGTGATCTGAAGTCCCTACAGCTTCTAAGCTGAGAGCCACTACACAACCAAATCGAAAAACAAATCCAACAAGCAAAACTCCTAGGAATTTCACCTAAAGCCCTAACACCAATGAAATTAAACCAAGGAAAGCTTTTAACAAGTCACATGCAGGTCTGGGCATAGGATAACAACCACTAAACCAAAATAAAACTAATTTAAAGAGTAAAATTCAAAATTTTCAAGATTTTAGCAGGGTACGCAGGTTTTTACACAGGTGCGTGTACGCTCTGTGTGCAAAGTAAAAGTGCGTATAGGTACGCACTGTGATACAAGCACAAACTGCGGACTTCTCCTAAAGTAATGAAAAGCAAAAACAAACCTAGATCCACTAAATCCACCCAAGTCCACACACAACAAGCCAAAAACAGAAACAAAAGGCAAGTTTCTCAGGTCAAAGTAAAAACAAGGAAAACAATCAAGTCCCCAGCGGAGTCGCCATTTTGTCACGCGGAATAAGTCGAGTCGATCTTGCGGACAAGATAGACCTTCCTAGAATCTAAAGAAGACCTAATGACAAGAAAAACAACCAAACACTATCTTTCTCTAAATGTGCTTTTATAAAATAATTGCAAACAAGTGTGTTTAAGGCCTACCTTATGTCCAACGCAAGTTTGGGGATGCCTTCGCTCCTTTGATCCAAATGAGTTCCTTTGTCACGAATCTGCAAACACCAACAAGGCAAAGAAATTAAATAGAACTTGAAAAAACCAATATCATAAAACATATTTAACATGAAAGTCAAGGAGTCCATGAAACAAATAACATGAGATACTTGTTGAGAAAAATGAGTCTGATTGTATTAATTCAAAAGAAGAAGAACTTTACAACCTTTGCATTGACGCTGTACAAGCTCCTCCCAGGGTCCAACAAGAAGTCTCCTCTACTTTGACAAGCTTCACTCACTCCCCAATGAAGCCAAAAAGGTATGTGATCTCTCCTCTTAAGCTCAACTAGGAAGTCTTGATTTCACCAGCATTTACCCTCTAAAATGTTCAGCTTCTAACCTCCCTAGCCACTAACCCAATGCCTCAATTTATAGTGCAATGGAGGGAAGTTACTAGGTCATCCTTAAAGGGATAGAATCCTTCTTCAAAGGGATAGCTCCTCCTAACAAGGGATTAGCTCCTTCTCTTTTGGGATGCATGAACCACTTTGGAGCAAACAATCCACGTCAAAATTCCTCCTAGAAATATCTAGAATTAACCCAAAGTGAGTTTTTTAAGATAAAAATTTCGCATTTTGACTTTCACAGGGGTATGCACCCTCCCCTTTACATACAGAGCGTATAAGTATGCAGGTACTCTGAACAAAAGGTGCGGGCCCGCAGGCAAAAGTGAGAGAAAGTGCGGAACCAGAGTTACATTGCTTTTTGATGTCTTTCTCTCATTTCCAAAGCTTGTTTTGAAGAGCTGAGGTCTGAGACTTGCTTAGGAGACTGGTATAGGTGGTGATAGACCCATACTAACTGCAAATAATCAAGGTGACGATATTTTTGTATAACACACCTTTAAAAGCAAAAGCGCACTCCAAGTTGGTGAAGGCATGTGCTCAACTTAAGCGCACTCCTTTGGGCTGAAGAAGTTTGACCTCCTTGAGCATACTCCTTCATAGTAAGCAAGTGCGCCCTACCTGATTGCACTCCTTCATATCATAGGAATGCACCCTTCTTGGATGCATGCATGAGGTTCTTGTTGCATGTGGGTGCACTCCTATAAAATAGGAAGCTACTTAACTTCTCTTAACTAACCCTTTCACGCGACAACAAGTGGTGATCATGCATGAATCATTTTTACATGTAAACTTATTTAAATCAACTTAGTTAATCATTCATTTACATAATCATTCTCAACTGAATTGAGTGCACAACTGGAGCTCAAGAAACTCCTCATCAACCAACACTACAAGTAAGTTTTGCAAGTCGAATATTTCATTCGCTTTCATGAATTCACTATCATTCTTGCTTTTCTTGTTGTCATATCTTGGTTTTTCAGTTTGATTGTTGGCATTTATGTTCAATCTTCATGCTGCAAGTGTTAATCTGTTGTCGCATGCAAAAACTCATCACATTCTTCAACATTTTATATTCCATTGTGAATGCAACAACATATATATAACCTTGCAGATCTTTCTTCTTCTCATCTTATCATCAAATATTGTTTTTAAAACTTGTTTATGAGCTTCCAACAGGGAGAGCACACTTCTGGACTTGAAGCTCGATCAACCTTGAAAATTATGCCCATATTGACCAAGTTTTCCACTTGAGCGCACTTATTCATCACGGAGAATCGTGCCATCCCTTGAGCGCATGAGTTCATCACAAATACTTGAAGCATATTCCTCCATCCCTTCAGCATGTGATAGTTTTCCCTCCTTGTCTTTGAGTGCATGAGTGCATTGTGAATGCTTGAAGGCTAGTCAATCCATCCCTTCGTCCCTTTGGAGTGCGATTGTGTGCCCTTTCTTTCTCCTTGAGCGTATGAGTGCACTATGAAGGCCTAAGGCCTAACAACCTATCCCTTTGACCGTTCAGAGTGTGTCAGTGCACCCTTGATGGAGTTTTCCCTCTTGCTTGAGCATATCACTACAAAGACTTGAATGATCCTTAACACTCCTTCGTGCCTTAAAAGTGTGCCCTCCTAGTTTGAACGTCTATTTTCCACAAATGAAAGTGGTTTTATGTTGTGGTTGATAAATTTTCATGTCCAGTTACATGTGATGGCTCTTTGTACATAATTTACAGGTATTGTTGCATAGTTAGGTTGCTTTGAGTTAATCCTGTCATTATGAGTGTGCTCCCACAAACAAGGGTTCATGTTCCAAGTATTGTCACCCTTTCAACATCCAGTGGAGCCATGCCTCCTCGAAAAGTGGCCTCCAAAGAAGTCTCGAAGGCAAGCATTGAGGAACTTATTGAAGTAACAAAGCCAACCAATCCTATATATGTAGACACTCAGTGGTTCATTGATAACTCTATTGAGGTCACATAGAGCAACATATATGACACATTCATGCAGAAACAATTTCATGAGGACTTGGAGGACTTACTAGTATACATCAATATCAAGAGGTCCAAGATGCATAGGATCCCATGCAAATTCTTGGTCATCCCCTGTGAAGAAGTAATTGAGTGGATCATTACACATATGGATGACTCTCATCTTGTGCTTCAAAATGAGAGTAGTAGTCATCTTTCCACTTATTATGGGGAAGACATGAAAATATATTATAAGATGCTTACGACCAAATAATATGCAAATGAAGATCTCTACGTGACATGGACTGACTTTGACACAAGTGACATTATCAGATCATGGTTTCGAGAGCATGTCAAGTTTCGCCATTGCCCATTCAAAGTCCACCCGACAAATATGCTCATAGATGTATAACATTATCTGATAGCCATGTTTTTTCAATTGCATGGGCACAAGAATGCTGAGGTGATTGAGGAGAATTGGATATATATGCTCAATGTGGTGGTCACCCAAGGTAAAGATTTCAATTGGGTAGATATATTATCATTTGACTTACAGAATCATGTCGGGTAGACAAAAGTATCTTTGAGGGCGAACCAGGTGTTATCATTCTGTATTTTTGAAGTTGTGGGAGTAAATACATTGGACAACATCAAACCACTTTTGAATGCTGGGATCTAGCCCTGCCAGCTTCAGAGAGGGTTCTCTCTTTATGATTTAACTTGGTTTTTAGTTTGATTTTTGGCTAGTTATGATTATTATTGGTTGCTTGTTTGGATTGGTTGATTGGTTGGTTGGTTGATCTAATCAAATTACTCTCTTTCCATTGGGATATTGAGTCAAATAAAACTGGATGCTGCACCAAAAGTTCGAAGGAGTAATCATAGGGCAAGCTAGCTAGATTTACTAGATCTTTAAATTAAATTATGGAATGGAGGAAAGGTGTGCTTTAGCATGGATTGAAAAGAATTTAAGAATTTCTTAATCAGACCTTTAGAAGAAAACATGCAGATTGTAAACGCAATTCAAATAAGGTGTTCAAAAACATATCTTATTTCTCACATCTCTTGTTTTACAATAAGGTTTCAGATGCACAACATAAGAAGAATTCAAATGATGTCTTCTGGTAGCCTGATGCTGCCTTGGGTTGGGGAACCTATGCTTGGAGAAATGCCATCTACATTTTACCTTTCTCTGAATCAAAGACTGACAACAGCATGCTTTGAGAACTAGAAGTCTTCTTCCAGAACTGATTGTAGGTGTTGATCTTCAAGGTTTATTCCTCACTTTAATCTCTTTAAAAATATCAAATATACTTTTTTCTATCTCCCCTGTGGTAGATGTGCTGGTTGGCATAACCTGTTGTTGATATTTTGAATTTGTGGAGGTAGTGGGAGACAGTGTGGTCTGATCACCTACTAATGAGGAAACAAGTGGCTCATTAGTGGTGATAATATTCTCCTACTCTGAATCCTTGCTTAGGCTTAGTTTTGAACTGAGCTTGGCCTTCTTCCTATACATGATTTTGAAGCCTTCACTGAAAATCTTAGTCCCTCAAGGTGACTCTTCTTCCCTGCTTCTCTTTTTTGTTTTCTCTTGTATGATAAGAGTCTGTACTGTGGAGGATGACACCAGCTGCTCCTCAGCCTCTTGTAGGGTGTTCTCAGTCCATTCTAGCTTATTTTTATACTTCTCTATCTCTGATCTGCCTGTGTGGAAATAAGCAATAGATTTGTTTTCTACTCTTAACTTATAAATGACCCCCAATGGATCATATGACCAAGTGAAACTAAGGCTGAATTGCATCTCTTTTAGTATCTTATATGATTCTTCCCCTGTTGTTCCAAATGAAAGGCCCTATTTGTGTTTTAATTTTGAATTGGGACTTCTTCTTGGCAGCTACAAAGTGGATTTCATCCATATTGAGCAATTTCCTTATGTACTCTATAAAATCCTCATTGGGAGGAATTTTGGCAGCTTGTAAGGGGCAAGCTCACACCCAAATATTCTTAGTTCTGTATAATTCTGATTAAGGTACCAATCCCCTGTCTGGACTTGATCAGATAGCTATAGAACTTTCTTACTTTCTTCACTGATTCTTGGCTCTGTCCTACTGCTCAGGACACTGAGTGTTGGATGTACAAACATCTCTATGAACTATTTGTAAGAGTATTCCTTTTGTTCCTTCATCACCAGTGTAGTCCAGAAGATGATTGATTGTTGGTTTCCTTCTTTATGCAGCTTTTGTAAGGCAAGCTTGATGTTGTCTCCCTGAAAATATAAGAACATATAAACTAACACAGAAGCATACTTGAATACCTCCTCAATCTGGAATTTGATACACTGCTCATGGATAGAATCTGCAAGAAATTGGCTAAAGTTAAACATGATGGAAGGCTAGGAATCTGCAGAGAAAATGGAAAGGAATCCTATAATTGCCTCCTTTAGGAATAGGGGAGTGGACAAAAATATGAGTGGAAGGGTGAATTGGGGTGTTAAAACTTAGGAATAGGGGATTAATATACCAAAAATTATTTGATAGATTAAACTTTAGAGCAAAACTTTAATCCTTCGCCTTTTTCTTCTGCACATGAAATATATTTGAAATTTTGACTTTAACATAAAATCTTCATGTTTTTCTTTTGACCACCATAGTGCTTCTACCTACCCATTTGCATTTGCATTCTTTTTCTAAGCTAACATTTTCTCTTCTTGCTCTGTAGGGTGCACTTATACTAGCAGGCCCAAATCATTGTTCTTTTATAAAATCTACCTTATCATATCACTTATTTCACCATTGACTCAAATTAAATTGTTGAGTCAACTTTATTTCTACCTAGATATTGATTTACCAAGATTAAATTGTTTGGTAAATCTTCATTCACTAACCTATTTTCTATTTTTTTCTTTTGTAGAGTTCTTATTTCCTTCTTTTCTTTTTTTAACATACCCTCTTTTCATTTTCTTTTTATATTTTTTTTGGAAATCAATTGAATATTGAAATTTATGTACAATATAAAATTACAGATACAAAATACTCAATCACCTTGAGATCCTATAATTTATAGGACCCTGACATTGGCTCCAGCTGGGGATGGCAGTGAAGTTTCAAGAACATAAGATCAGTAGCCTTGTGTACTCCATGTCTGTAATGTCTTCATCTGATTTCTTTGTTATTAAAGATACTATGGCAACTCATTAATCTAGGCTTAGGGCCTTCACTGTGGGATTCAACCTTGGTTAACAAGTTACCCAATCAAAACCATAAAGACTATGATATTTACAATGATGAAAGGAAAATCTATAGGCTAAGAAATGTAGTGCTTCAGCATCCTGCCATTGACATGACCTCTAGGTATCTCTGATCCATCTAGGTCTTTAAGGTAGAATGCATTATTTCTCGTTAAAGCATGAACAACATATGGCCCATTCCAAATATTATCAAACTTGCCATGTTTTCCCTTGTCTTCTCTCCTTGAATCCCATCTCAAAACTTGGTCCCCAACGTTAAAGTCATCAGCTCTTTTTCTTCTGTCAAAAATCTTTTTAACATTTTCTTGAATAACTTGTGTTTCATTGTATAGTTCCTCCCTGGACTGCTACAACTAGAAAGTTTGATTAATCCTTCTTTGTACATCATTGGGTTTAGCTTACACTTCTTGTATGATCTTTATCACTGGGACTCCTAAGGAGGATGGAAAAACAACATCCATTGCATAGACCAACTGGTATGGTGACATGCCAATGGAATTTTTAGTAGTAAGTTTGTCAACCCAAAGTGCATTGACCGGCTTGTTGTGCCAAGACTTTTTGTTGTCCTCTAACAACTTTTTGATGATGTTTACCAAAATTTTGTTTAAGGATTCAACCAACCCATTACCCTGAGGGTAATAAGTTGTTGAATGTCCCAAAGTGATGTGGTATTTATGGCAGAACTCAACCATCTTTTTAGGTTTGAAGGCTGCAGCATTATCAGTGATGAGTTTTCTAGGATAGCCAAATCTGGAGAGGATATTAGTCTCATGGAATTTAATAATGACAACATCAGTGGCATTTATGGAAAGGGTGGCCTCTATCCACTTGGTAAAGTAGTCAGTGGCTATAAGAATCCACTTATGTTGGGTAGAGGAAGAGGGATGTTCACCAATAAAATCCAATCCCCATTGCTAGAAAGGGCTTTCAACAGAGGTAGGCTTTAAGGGTAGGGGCAACAATTTTCTCTTTCCCTTAAAAATCTAGCATTTATGACATGAAGTGACTTGTTTGTGAATGTTAGGGAATAAGGTAGGCCAGTGGAAACCAGCTCTAAGGATTTTATTGGCAGTGCTTTTCCAATAAATATGTCCACCACTGTCACCTTCATGGAATTCCTGCATAACTTTATCTACATCATTCTTCAACAAGCATTTAAGTAAAATACCCCCAACATCTTTCCAATACAAGTCATTGTCTATAATGCAAAATTTGACTGCTTTTAACTTCAGAAATTTTTCCTTTGTTTTCGTCAAACCAGAAGGAGCATTTAAATTAAATAAAACATAAAGCAAGCCTGCATACTAGGGTGAGTTTAGAAATGCCTCATCAATTTGTGGAGTCGCATGTTCCTCTTGATTATCTAATGAATCAATCAAGTTAAAGTCTAATGCATGGAAATTTGACTCAACCATCAATTTGGCTAGTCCCTACCCTTTGATTAACTTGGTGGGCTTGATTTCTAAGTCATATTCCAGAATGACAGCAATCCATTTGCCTCGCTTCCCATCAGGTCCATTCTGTGTCAAAATGTCCTTAACCACTGCATTAGGTACATAAGAAATAATATGGAAATGCAAAATATATACTCTAAAATCTTTTAATGCTTTAACTAATGCAAAGGCTTGTTTTTCCATAATATTGTATTTCAAAGATGCATCTCTTAAAGCTTTACTAAAGAATGAAATTGGTTGTTCAAAGCCTTCATTGTTTTTCTGCAGTAAAATTGCTGCAATGGTTTGTTTGAAAGCAAAAGAGAAGATTATGAAATCTTTGGTAAAATATGGGCTAATTAACACTAGCGCTTTGGTTAATATATGTTTAACTAAGTCAAATGATTGTTTAGCCTCAATACTCCACTTGATTTCAGAGTCCTTTTTAAGCATGTTTGTTATGCTTCTAAGAAGTTCTGCCATATTAGGAATGAATCTCCTTAGGAAATTGATTTTACCAATAAAAGACAGAAGCTCTCTGATGTTTCTTGGATGACTAATTTTTAAAATTGCTTCAATTCTATTGGGATCAATCCTAATTCCATCCTTGGAAATAATGTGACCGAGAAGTTTTCCTTCCTCAAGGCCAAACAATGTCTTTTTAGGATTGAGTGAGATGCCAAACCTTCTACATTTTTCAAACACTCTCCTTAGATGTGCTAAATGTTACTCATCAATTTTAGAATAGACTGTAATGTCATTTAGATAAATCATAATAAAATGGCCAATTTCATCAGCAAAGGCAATATCCATTACTCTTTGGAAAGTGGCTCCAGCATTCATTAACCTGTTAGTGTCAGTCATTGGTCTAGGGTTTGCTTTCACTCCTTTCAAAGTTTCCCAAATGTCGGTCCATGGCACCATTCAGCTGATTCTATCATCATTCAGAAGGTTGTTATCATCATGTCAGGTTCCATTGGGTCATTTTACACCTTGTTCATGCCTCAGTTGCGCCTAGGCAAGGTTCATTTCCCTCTCCTAGGTTTTGAAGGCAATTTCTCTTGAATGGTCAAATCATTAGCAAAACTTGTATCTAGATGTTCATACACCTTCCCCTATCCTTCATGTACCTTATTAAACACTTTCCATCACTAAGATCCCCCAAATTCCTCATTTTTGCACAAACCCTAGTTTCTTGCCACAATTTGGCAATTTTCTAGGCTAGGCCAATGTTTTGCCCTTTTGGACCCCTTCCCCTCACTTGATCTCTGAGATTACACTTTCCCCTACTTCCTAACATCCCTCCCTACTTCCAAAAATTTCCCCAAGAATTTAGAAGCCCCTTATCCCCTTCATTTCGCTTCATTTCGACAAAGTCCCTTGTTTCACACACCGGGATAAGTTTCACTCAAAAGATGTTCCAGAACATTCAAAGATGAATTTTGAAAAACTGAGAAAGGTTTTTTTCCAAAACAAGCCAAGAAAGAAAAACCTCCTTCATGTTTTACAAAGGTGTCATGGTTTTAGAGAAATGTCAAAAATACAATCGCCTCGGGAGAATTGATGCACCTCTGAAGTGACCTTGGGAAAATCAATTTTTCTCCTAGCTTGGTTGGCCAAATAACTTTCTTGATGAGTCAAAGGATAACTAGATAAAAATATCTTTCCAATGAACTATCATGAGCTCAATTTTGAGTTGAGGAAGGCATTCAAAAGTTGACTGCAACAGCACTCTGCCTTGAGGCAGCCTCATTTGGCACATTTTGGCCAGTCTTGGGAGATTTGATTTTTGACAAGGAAGATGAACTCAAAATTGAAAAATTCTAGTTGGGTTGGAAATAAGACTCAAATACCTTTCCAACGAGCTATCCTGCGCCCTATTTTGACACCAGGAAGGCCTGCAAAATGAACTATGTAGCGCGCGACGCATTGGGTGCGCGCGGCGCACTCGGCTCCATTGGCCAGTGTAAATTTGCATGAGCGCGGCGCATTGGGAGCGCGCTATGCATAGAGATCCAAGGCTGGAAAACAAAATTTCATCACCCAAATTCTAATCAAACCACTTCATTTTTCTGCAATTAAGTTATTTATGCCTGCTCAGTGATTCGTGGATTTGTTATGGTGTTTCGAATGTGAAGAAAACAAGTGTTTGATATGGTGAACATCAAACCCTACCTTATACCAAATCTACTCCTAGGGTTATGCATAAAGTTTGAAGATTGTGTTGTTGCTAAACTCTTGCCATTTTTCAACCTTTTCTTTGTATTCCATCATTGTTGTCGCTACCATGTGATCATATCGTTGTCCCTTCCCCATATTCATTATTCTCATATCCCTTTATACTTTTGGTTCCCATGTGAAATCCCAAACCCTATTACTTACTACTACATTCCTCCATTGGTAAAAGCCTAATCTCCATAAAATTCAAAGGTTGTTTCTTTGTCCTTGATTCCACTTGACTCACTGATATGTTGCCATTTCATTTCACTCCTGTCCTTCAAAACTACCCCCCATCACCTTATCACATTCCTATCTCACTTATAGGTGTTCTCAATCCCTCATTCCACTTTGGCACGCATTTGGAGATTGTAGAAAAAGACATCAAGGTCTCATTTCTCATTTTCAAAAAGCTGAACATACACTTCGCAACACCATGACTAACAACAACACATCCTACAACCAAGACAGAGATTGCACCACTGAACTGCATACACCAGGAGGACACTGAAGCGCCGTGAAACACCTGATCCACTCTGGATTTTGGCCGAGGATTCATTGGCTGGGCATGATACATGATGGAGGATATTCGTTCCGAATTTTAGCAAATTCAGAGAAATTTTTGTCATTTTGAAATTTTTGGCTTGCAAAACAGGTTTTTCAGCTCAACGTGTAGCGCGTCGACCCGCGCGCTTATGATTGGGACACTTGCTGGAGGAAAAATTTATAGTTTTGGATTTTTCATGGTAATTTATGCATGCTCTAGTATGGCCAAGGAATTTCATCAAGTTCTGGACGATCAAAAGGGCCAAAAACACCATGAAAATCACTTTTCTGCCACCTTTTGCACCAACAGGAAGTACTTCTGGGCGAATGAAGTTTTGAAGGGGTAAATGAACTCCAAATTGAAAAATTCCACTTGGGTTGGAAAGTAGACATCTAGGGCTTTCCAACGAGCTATCATGAGCTCAATTTCGATGCCAGGAAGTTCCTCAAAAGTAGGCTGAAAGGTGCACGACGCATAGAGCTCAGGCGCGCGGCGCATAGAGATTTTTGGTCAAATTTTCATCTTCCAGCTCAGAAATTCGGCCAGTTTGACTGGTTTTGTTTCTTGATGTAATTTTGACTTATTTTGATGTAATTAAGTGAACATGATGTAATTTTGGCACTTAGTTACTTGTTCTAGAAGATTCATTCACCAAAAAGTGAAAATTAAATGAATGAATCAGTTTCCTACCTTATAGAGGCAAGTGTTTGATGCCAGATTGTATGCTTTTTTAGAATGTTGAACAGCTCCCTAGATGATGAGCTCAACCCTAGAAGCAAGGGAATGGTGGCTGCCTATATTATGTATTGTCTAGTCATTTTTAGGTTGGACACTTGATTGCTTGGCAAATACATTACTATTTTATCTGCATTTTTGGTAAGAAAGAACAGGTTTTGCAGCACGGTTTGGGATCCTGTGGCTTATGGTTTGATGGGTGCTCCTTTCAGTATGTAATTGTTAGTGTATAATTCTTCTTCATCTTCTGCATTGAACAAATGAAAGTTAAGGTAGAATCCAGCGTGGTTATCTCTGCTGTAAGTTTGTTTAAATTTCCATGTTTTATCTGTATAAGGAAATCTGAAAGCTTCTTTCTCCCTAAGTCCTCACTAGTCTGATCTACCCATTCATTCCCTTTGAAAGCATCAAGACGATCGCCTACCTTGCCCCAAATAGACCTCTGCAAAAATTGTGCCTCATCCCCAAGCCCAAATTTGTCTTTCCTTGTTTCAACACAAAAACTCCTAAAAACTCAAATCAAACCTTTGTACTACATATCTAGCCTAAAATTAGCTTTTGTTTTAGTCATCTCGAGCCTCATCGATTATCTTTACCGAGATTGACCCGGAGAGAGCCCTCTCCTGTCCTCGTAGGGCTAGCTACGAGGCTGAGCGTGGTTTGATGTAGCCATGAGTTTTACCTTATTTCAGCCTAAGGTAGATTTGAGCGCTAACATAACCCAAAGGGAATTTTCACATACAAGAAAGTGCCCCATGGTGTAGTGAAAGCAGTGTTATCCTGGTCATCATGATGCACTAAGACTTGGTTATAACCTGAGAAACCATCTAATAAGGAAATCCTACTAGACCCTACTACCTTTTGCAATATATGATCAATTTTAGGCAACGGGTAGTTGTCTTTAAGGGATACCTTATTTAGCTTTTTTAAATCAATACACAGTCTGATTTCTCCAGTTTTCTTTCTAGTAGGCACAATGTTAGACACCCATTTAGAGTATCTAATAGGAAGTATAATTTTGGCATCATACATCCTTTTTACTTCTTTCTCAACCAAAGGCATTAAGACAGGATTGATCGTATGAAGTTTTTGCTTTAATGGTTTTTTATCTTCTTTGATTGGGATTTTGTGTTGTATGATACTGGTGTCATATGCTTTCAGATCCTCATGGCTCCAGGCAAAGACATCTGTGACTTTTTTGAAAAGAGATATATATCGTTGTTTTGTGATATTAGGCAGTGATTTTGAGAGTTTTATCATTTTGGGATTCTGATCACTACCTATATTGCATTCTTCTATGTCTGCCCCTATGGGTTCCATTTTTGGCTTTTTTGCTACATCATTAAAATCAAAAAGTTCTTCTAATGGAGCTAGACCCCTTGGCAGGACATTATCTTTAAGCTGAAGTACTTCAAATTCTTCTTTTTCTGGATCAATTTCATGTAATTCTAATTTATGTACATCTTCATTGAGTGGAATATTTACATCTAAATCATCAAGTTGTTTATCCATACTAACATATTCGAAAATCTGATTTTCTATTTCACAGTCTGGAAATTCAATAATCTGATCATCCTCTTCACAGTTTGAATCTATGCTATTGTCTTCATACTCCTCCTAGGATTGCAAAAAAACAATCAGTCTACTTATCACTTCCAAATACCTGTCAATGTATCATATTATTAGGTACAGTAGGATGGTGCTTAACCTCTACTATATATTGTTTGTTTGGATGGGGCATTTGGCATGTGCTAGCTGAAAAAGCTAAACCATTAGCCAATACATTCTGATTCCTTGGAATGACAGAAAGATCATATTCTTCAAAATTTCTTAAAAAGTCAAGGAAAATATTCCTGTAGTTTCTCAACCTAGGATGTTTTGCAGCATATTCTCCCTTGATTTGTTTAATAATTAATTTTGGATCTCCCTGAACAACAATTCTTTTAGCACCTAACTTCTTCAATAGTTGTAATCCTAAGAGAAGTGCCTCATATTCTACTATATTATTGGTGCAATGAAAATTGAGTTTATAGGAATGACCTTCTACATGATTATCCCCTGAATTGGACACCCAAACACCTGCCCCTAAACCTGCTTTGCCACAAGAGCCATCAAATCTCATGTTCTAAAAAGGTTCAATATCACTATTTTGCTGCACAATTAGAGTTTGATTTCCTTGTTTTTCATCAATACCATTTTTTGCTTGAGTAAACTGTGCATCGATTCCCTCGTCATTATAAAGAATAAAAGAGTACTGATCAGAATGAATGGAGTAGAGAGGGTAGTTATGTGGTTTATCTTGACTGCTAACCATATACTTCATTAAGGTTTCCCTATACAGTCTTCTCTATTGAAAAAACACTGGTATAGTGGCATAAGTCATGTCCACAGGGTTCCTTGTAATTTTTCTCCCCATGAGCGTGATGAAAACATGCCATACTTTAGGGGAATGTCTGCGACCACTATATCCATCACTAGACTCTTAGCAGGGATTTGGGCTAAAGTGACACACATGTCTTTGATAAGACCTAGGCACCTAACTTTGCTAGAGTCAAATGAATACATATCTTTGCATTGCTTAGTGATGTCTAGTCCTAGTTTCTCCATGACTGCTTTGGACATTAAATTATGGGATGCACCTGAATCTAGCATAGCATTATGAAGTATTTTATCATGAATATTCAAACTGACATAAAATGGAGGCACTCCTCCTTCTTGTGGTTTGCCTTCTACCTCGGGCCAAAATAGGAGCTCAGGTTGATCATCACCCAAATTTACATCATCAGTTTTCTCCCCTATGTTTAATGCCTTCAGGACTTGAGTCCTATATACATTCTTGTTGAATAATTCAATTAAGGGGATAGAAAACTTCAACTTTGCAAGTTCATTTTCTATACTGAATGACGTTTGATTTTTAAGCAAATTTGAAAAATCAGACTTATCAACAATTAGTTTTGTGGCAAGTTCAGTTTATTGGCTGGTAGAAGGTAGATCAGTTTGAGTATTTTTAGAAGTGGTATCAATGGTCCTTTTTGTAACAGGTTCTGGAGGCTTCTTTCTAAAAGTTTTTGTGGTTTTCTTGGGGGGATTTTCTATTGTTTTCTTTGGATCAGAATCAGAGACCTTTTTGACAAGATTTTCAGCATTCTTTTTAGTTGGAGTATCTTGATTTTTCTTACTTCTAAGATTGTGCTGCCTATGTACCTCCATTATTGCATTTTCAAATCCTTGTTTGTATTCCTCTGACTCTTCATAATCCATTTCAGTCTAAGCTATAAGAAAAAGCTCTTGTTCATCCTGAGTGAGGAAAATTGCTTCATCATCACTTATCCAAATCTTCCACAATATTCCCCTCATCATTTGTGTAATTTTCCTAAAAAAGAGGTCGAATCTGCTGATCTAGTCCCTTTTTCTCTCTTTGTTTAATTTGGGGAGTATTTCTTCTAAAATTTTGGTTTTTGTTTTGTTGAACACTTTGGTTTTGACTTGTTTGATTTTGTTCATTAAGGTTCACTCTTTGCATCATTTGATTCACTACTCTCACTAGGTTATCAATCTTATGGTCAACAACTGAAGTAGAAGGTTCTTATTTTATGGTTACTCTACGTTCAGACTTCAATTTGGCTTTTTTGGACAGGATGTTGGCTTCAACTTTAATTGCATTTGCGTGCATTTCTTCCAAAGTTGTCGGGTCTCTTTCCCTAAGTTGATACTCCATATATACATCGAAACCATTTGGAAAATCAATCAGGGTTAGACCAGGGGAGGGCTTGATGTCTTATGGGATGGCATTGTAAAAAATATTGAATCTTTCACAATACTCTTCCACAGTTTCATTGGGTTTTCTTTTTAACCTTTTGTATTTGTTTAGGAGTTTAAGTGGGTTCTTCTTAATCTCCCATCTAGCCAGAAAATCTTGATGGAAAGCAGCAAGATTGGCTATACTTCCTCCAAGTAAACCCCTCAACCACTTCTTCACATCACCTCCTAAGCTCTGGGCAAACAATCTCATTTTAGCATCTGCCTCATCCACTTCTTAGAGATCAAACACATCATTCATCCTATTTACATGCTGTTGGGAAGTGTAAGCACCAGTATTATCAAAAGTCACGATTTTGGATGGATAATCTGCAGGCATAACATTCAACTAGCCTGGTAATACCAAGGGTGCATACCTTCCTGCCATGACTGTCCTGATAGATTGAGTTGAGGATGGACCTAGTGGAGGTGTAGTTTGGATAACTACATGGATAGTAGGTATAGTAGTTTGAGAAACCAGAGGTAGGGAAGTTGAAATTATAGAATGAGTAGGACTGGGAGGCTGTAAAGGTACAGACTGAGATGACTGACTAGACAAGGAGGCAACTGCAACAGTTAAAGCAGAGAATTCAATAGACTGCTAAATGAAAGCTTCTTCTATAGCTTGGTCCAATACTAAAACCAGACCTTGTAATTTGGAAAATTGTTGTAAAGGTTCAAGATCAGGATTTGATTCAAGGTATTGGACTTGGAAGATATATGGTTGTAGTATGGCTTATCTATGACAGTTTGATCTATGAAAGCCTCAGACTTGGATCTAAACAAACTTTGTTGAAAAGGCAAATCAAATTCTAAGTCTTGTAAAGTTTCAAACTTCTCTAGGAGAGAATTTTATCTTGACAAAGGAATATTTTCCAGAGGAGAATTGAATCTAGACAAGGGACTATTACTACCTTGACTCTTGATAAAGCTTCTTTTTCTCACTAGTTTCTTAGGGTCATGTACAATTTTAGCAGGGTTGGGATCAGGATGAGATCTAGTATAAATTCTTCTGGGAGCCAGGGCTATAAAAAATCATCACACAAAAATCAAAATCAGGATCTATAATCTAACAGATATTTACAAAAGCAACCTCAGATCATGTATTTCATATTGATATAGCAATTGCTTACTGAAATACTGATTTTCAAACCAGGGAATAATAATGTTTTGGATTAAAATGTATTCTTCCCCAGTATGGTCGCCACTATGTTATCATTTTGTATTTTTGAGGTTGTGGGAGTAAATACATTGGAAAACATCAAACCACTTTTGAATCCTGGGATCTAGCCCTGCTAGCTTCAAAGAGGGCTCTCTATTTATGATTTAACTTGGCTTTTAGGTTGATTTTAGGTTAGTTATGATTATGCTTGGTTGTTTGTTTAGATTGGTTGATTGGTTGGTTGGTTGATCTGATCAAATTACGTTCTTTCCATTGGGCTACAGAGTCAAATAAAATTGGATGTTGCACCAAAAGTTCAAAGGAGTAATCACAGGGCAAGCTAGATAGATTTACTACATCTTTAAATTAAATTATGGAATGGAGAAAAGGTGTGCTTCAGCATGGATTGAAAAACATTTAAGAATTTCTCAATCAGACCTTTATAAGAAGACATGCATATTGTAAACGTAGTCCAAATAAGATGTTCAAAAACATATCTTATTTTTCACATTTGTTGTTTTACAATAAGATTTCAGATGCACAACATAAGAAGAATAACAATGAAAACACAATTACAGCAGGAAAAACATCACCTGTGTTTCTTAACACGAGTATCCTGTGAAGAGTCTTTTATTAATGGTGCTCCAACAATGCGGAATAGTATAATGCTTGATAGAAAGAGTTACGATGTTCAGGAGCCAACCCTCAATACTTCGACAGAATGAAGTATTTAAACGAAATTTACAAAAAGGATTACAATTAATGCCTTAGTGACATGGCATTCTATTATTGACTTCGAACTAACATAAATGAAACAATATGATCAAAATAGGTGAATTTGGCGAAGTGATCTGGACATCTGGCACTGCTTTGGTGGAGAACAACTGCTGAGTGGCCACTATTCGAGTGTTGCACTGGTGAAGCTGACATGTTCTTTTAATCCTTGAATTCACACAACTTATCCCAGGCTCCTCATCTGGAATGGAAATTTTTGTTACCTTGCGGTGGATCTCATCTACCTCAGTATATCGAGCAAAAGTGGGTTTCACTACAAAAATGTGTTTTATCTCATGTTGTTGATAGCTTCATGAAAGGCCCACCCTGTCATAGCACCTTGATGTGGGAAGACTTGGTTGTGTCCTTTGCAATGTCTTGAAGCTTCTCCTTGTAATATTCCATCGTCATTAATTTTTCATTGATTACAAATAAAGTAGGCAGACCTTTCTCGTTCAATGCATCTATTCTAGTGAAAAACCTGTTAACTGCTACCTCCAAAGTGTGACATTTCTCTGTCAGCTACACAACTAAGTTCTTCTTAGTTAGAACTTTCTTTACGTCTAAGATTGTTTATGTTCTGTCATCTACTCCCAAATCATCCAACTCATATCTGTTTTTGGAATTGAGAAACTTTATGATGCGGTTGGTTGTGTCAGGCATTTCTCTCGATTCAGCATTGATAGTGGAAATGGTTTGCTTGGCTTTCTCCATCAGCTCCTTCTGTTCAAATATAATCTGGATACATGGCCAGATTTAATCTATTTCTTCAATGGTATTATTCCATATAATCTCTTTGACTTGGGCCAATGTATAACTAATAGAGGACTTAGTTGTTGATTTCCTCCATACTTCTATCCGGTTTTGAGCTCTCCGTAGTTTTGCTGCATGGAAAGTCTTAGTCTTTGTCTTTTGATCTTGTAGAAGATTTACTTGAGCATGCAATCTTTTGATTTCTTCGGTCTAGAGAGACATGTTTTGTATTGCATTTGCCAACTAATCAACAACTACCCCTATGCTTGTTGTAGAAGATGTAGCTATAGGAATTGTTGTGATAGGGAGTGCTTCCAAAGGAACAACAACCATTTTGGTAGCTTGCTCCTTTTCTTTGATCATCTTTTCCATCTCTGTCTCCATTTTCTTCAACTACACACTCTGCTCCATAATGAACTCCATCATGTCTGCCTTTTGTGTCTTTGTTTCTTCAATGTCCTTGGCTATAGGGTCCTTTGTAGCTGGTAACTTCAAATGCTTCCTTAACGCTTCTATGTCTAAATTATTTTCCCTTACCAGCTCTTCTACAACATTGATGTTTGCAGGGTCATAACCTACTTTGATCACCAAGTCCTCCAAAGTTTTTATCATGGTGTCTTTGGCAAGTGCAGAGACCTTTTCCATTTTTAGTTGCAATTGAACATTGGCTAATGTAGCCCACAATTTAGACAAACTAACAGCAGTGTTAGTGACAGTGGAGAAAATAATTTCCCTAGTCTGCTTGTGCATCTCCATTTGGTCAATGGGATGTATGTCTTTCACATCAAATTCACATGTTGACTTCTTGTAGTCTGATGTTTCCTTGGGTTGGGGAACCTGTGCTTAGAGAAATGTCATCTGCATTTTACCTTTCTCTGAGTCAAAGGCTGACAGCAGCCTCCTTTGAGAACTGGAAGTCTGATTCTAGAACTAATTGTAGGTGTTGATCTTCAAGGCCTCATTCCTCACTTTATCTCTTTAAAAATATCAAATATTTTTTTTTTGTCTCCCATGTGGTAGATGTGCTGGTCTGCATAACCTGTTGTTAATCTTTTGAAGCTGTGGAGGTAGTGGGAGACAGTGTGGTCTAATCACCTACTAATGAGGAAACAAGTGGCTCATTAGTGTTGAGAATATTCTCCTACTTTGAATCCTTGCTTAGGCTTAGTTCTGAACTGAGCTTGGCCTTCTTCCTATACATGATTTTGAAGCCTTCCCTGAAAATCTTAGTTCCTGAATGTGACTCTTCTTCCCTTCTTCTCTTTGTTGTTTTCTCCTGCATGATAGGAGTTTGTACTGTGGAGGATGACACCAACTGCTCCTCGGCCTCTTGTAGCGTGTTCTCAGTCCATTCTAGTTGGTTTTATACTTCTCTATCTCTGGTCTAGTTGTGTGGAAATAAGCAGTAGATTTGTTTTCTACTCTTAACTTATAAATGACCCCCAATGGATCATATGACCAGGTGAAACTAAGGCTGAACAACATCTCTTTTAGTAGCTTATTTGCTTCTTCCCCTGCTGCCCTGTTGTTGCAAATGAAAGGCCCTATCTGTGTTTTAATTTTGAATTGGGACTTCTTCTTGGCAGCTACAAAGTGTATTTCATCCATATTGAGCATTTGTCTTATGTATTCTAGAGAAAAAATCCTCATTGGGAGGAATTGTGGCAACTTGTAAGGGGCAAGCTCACACCCAAATATTCTTAGTTCTCTATAATTCTGATAGAGGTACCAATCCCCTATCTGGACTTGATCGGATAGATGCAGAACTTTCTTAATTTCTTCATTGATTCTTGGCTCTGTCCTACTGCTTAGGAGACTAAGTGTTGGATGTACAAACATCTTTATGAATTGTTTGTAAGAGTATTCCTTTTGTTCCTTCATCACCAGTGTAGTCTAGAAGATGACTGAGTGTTGGTTTCCTTTTTCATCCAGCTTTTGTAAGGCAAGCTTGATGTTGTCTCCCTGAAAATATAAGAACATATTTACTAACACATAAGCATACTTGAATACCCCTTCAGTTGGGAATTTGATAAACTGCTCATGGATAGAATCTGCAAGAAAATGGCTAAAGTTAAACATGATGGAAGGCTTGGAATCTGCAAAGAAAATGGAAAGGAATCCTTTAATTGCCTCATTTAGGAATAAGGGAGTGGACGAAAATATGAGCGAAAGGGTGAATTGGGGTGTTAAAACTTAGGAATAGGGGATTAATATACCAAAAATTAATTGATATATTAAACTTTAGAGCAAAACTTTAATCCTTCACCTTTTTCTTCTGCACATGAAATGTATTTGAAATTTTGACTTTAAGATAAAGTCTTCATGTTTTTCTTCTCACCACCATAGTGCTTCTACCTACCCATTTGCATTTCAATTCTTTTTCTAAGCTAACATTTTCTCTTCTTTCTTTGATGGGTGCACTTAAACTAGCAGACCCAAATCATTGTTCTTTTATAAAATCTACCTCATCCTATCACTTATTTCACCATTGACTCAGATTAAACTATTGAGTCGACTTTATTTCTACCTAGCTATTGATTTACCAAGATTAAACTGTTTGGTAAATATTCATTCACTAACATATTTAACATAAATATAAAAGGTATTCAATCATGATTAAACTATATGACCTGAACAGAATTTCAGTCGTTGTGGCATTCAAAAACAATTTGCACACAATCTTATTTTAAAATACATTAAAGAACTATCTTATCAATAGTGGCACTTGGACTTGGAGCACTTTCGGTATTATTTTCTATTTTTTCTTTCTTTTGTGGGGTTCTTATTTCCTTTTTTTCTTATTTATTTTTTAACGTACCCTCTTTTCATTTTCTTTTTATATTTTTTTTGGAAATCATTTGAATATTGAAATTTGTGTACAATATAAAATTACGGATACAAAATACTCAATCACCTTAAGATCCTGTAACTTATAGGACCATAACATGAGGCACCAAAATTTTACGTGGCTGCATTTATTCTAGATGGAATTTGCACATCATATGTTTTCCCAACATTGTATTGGAACTAGACTCCTGAGAACAAGTTCCCAGTGTACTTCCACTGTAGAGTGTTATCAGAATCAAGCTTTAGAGGAGCATATGAAAAATTGGTCGAGTACTTCTTTACAATTATCTTTCATATGATATTTGATATTGATCCTCCTTGCATGATCGATCAGGTGAAGGGGTCGCTATGAGATATCACAGATTGGTTTGCAGTGCCTAGGGGGACATATATCAGATGTTTTGGTTGTCAGACATCCCCTCATCTCATGTCGCGATATATGACTAATAAAGTGTTCATGCAAGAAGTAGCAGATTAGTTGGACAAGGGATTATTAGGAATTCTTCACAGGAAGAAGAAAGCCCCTTAGCCCACCTTCCCGTTGAGGATCAGATTATATGAGTTGAAGAGCCACAAAGTGACAACAACGGAAATAAAAAAGCTAACCCACTTGCACTTTTCCACTTAAGACTTTCACGGATATGACTCCAGGAGAGTGTGCAGGCAACATTATGAAAGGATCGGTCACAATACAAGGTATTCTTTGATATCTATAGTAGAAGATGAGAAGGTAAAGAACTTGTCCAATGTAAACATGAAGGTGCACCCAAGGATGGAAACCAGTTCACCCTAATATCCACCAGCATAAGACTTGAAAGTACAGGAGGAAGAATAAATAACCCCTCAAGCAAGGAAAGTAGCTCCTAAGAAGAGGATCAGATATGACTTGGTAGACAAGAGTAATAAGAAGTGGAAATTTGATCCTTTGAGCATAGGATTTATTCAAGCAAAACAAGGCAGGAGAGAAGTAGAAGAAGAAGAGGAGAAGAGGAAGCAATACAAGTTGCTAGCAAAGCAAGAAGCAGAAGAAGAAGAGAGGGGAAGGACAGAAGAACAACAACAAAGGCAGTCCCAGGAGGAAGAAGCAACATAGAGGCTAGAAGAAGAACAATTGACTCAAGAGCTATATAAGAAAAGTTGGAGGAAGAGGATACCATTCAACCAATGGAGAATGAACCATAAACTCCAGAATAACATCCTCTCATAGGTGGTCATCTTATGATTTGGGGAGATGGGGATCACATGTCCATCGACAAATAGAGTCATGGAGGTATGCATTGTAACGTTCAATTAACTTATGAAGAGGCTCGTGTAGCAGAGGCATATATAATTTCCAAAGGATCCTGAGAATGAATTCTCGGTTGCTATAAAGGAGATGATTACTGCCAACACCAGAAGGAATCCTAGGGTAGTCATAGTGGCAAATGCTGCTTTTTCCATAGCATAACATGATAACTCTAAATACCTATTGAGTGAGAATTCTAGATTGAGGAAAGAAATTGTTGCAATGAAGCAACAATTGGAACATATTGCAACGAAGAATCAACAGTTACCATCACATGATTCCAAAACCTCAAAATGGCAGTGAACCATGTAAGCAGAATGGGGTCAATGGTGGACACCATGGTGCGGCTATATGATGAGATGATACTTATACAACAAGTGGTGGCTCCTCTCGTTGGCATTCAGAAGAAAGCACAGGAAGTGGTAAAACTCTTGAAAGTGACAAATAGAGCAGTTGATCAAATTCAAGAGTGGGTTGCCAAGTATCCAGATGCTCTGCAACATTTGGAAAAGAAAGACAGGATTGCCGCAAATATAGACAAAGTTCAGTTGACATTGCACCATCAAAACTATATATGCCTTGGAGAATAGTCTATTAGTACTATTGCTGCATGTAATTTTCTGCATAATGGTTTCAAGTCTCTAACACAAAAACATGGGATGCTTGCAATAGGATCACTTGAACAAATCAAAGGCAGAGAGGTCGTCTTCCAGGAGATCAAATAATATATTGAACAAATCAAGCAGGCAATAGGATAGGAAGGCTTGGAGGTTACTAAAGACATTATTCTACAGCATGCCATTGCATAAATCAAATTTCATATGAATTTGTCATGGTTGTGTAATAATGTACAATCAAGTTCCAATAAAATACTAACAGAGGCACTGGAGGTTAATATGTGGTACATAAGGGACTTGTTAGTTCAAGTCAAAGCAATCTCATGAGAGTTCAAGGCATGGCACACATACATTACAAGTGAACTCCATGAGGAAGCCAATGATTTATCAATTTGATGAGCATTTGTCCCATTAACATTTTTGTCTTATTATGCCACCATCTCATATGTAATTTGTCTTATGTAATAAATGGTATGTAATTAATTCCAAGGGACACATGTGGAATGTGAATAGTCACATATGGAATGCAATGAGTCTTGCATAGAATATGAATAGTCATAGAAGTCAAAGAGTAATGAGGAAGCTCAAAGGTCATTGTTATTTGTTATAAATAACTCCTCACAACTCAAGTTAATGGTTGGGATTCTAGAGGTCTTGCCTTGGCTTCTCTTGTAATACATAGGAGATAAATCATTCTTTGGAAAAGCAAGTTGTGGCTTCATGTTCCACTATTGGATGCAGTGTTTCATCTATGTAACAATGTAGTTGAGACCTTACACTCTTAATTAGAAGTTCAATGAGCCGACACTTCTTCATACATGTATCGCAGATATAGTTGGACTATTATGGTTGTGTTTATGGTATATTTTGCTTTAATTACCTACTAAGTTAATGAACTAATTCGTTGCTTAGCTATGGCTATTATTGAATAAGTTTTGTTGTGTTTTAATGATTGTTTTTTATTATGTGGACTAATTTGTACATATCCGGCAAGCCTTTCTCTTTCTTCTCAGGTCCCCCTTTAGGATAGTACTATTACTTTTCTAAGTGGTGGCTCATTTTCCTACCAACTATGGAAGTCTCCCTAGTACACCTTACATTGGATGTCTCATAAATCTCATATTCTTGCTGCCCCAAAGAGGTGTTGTGTTTGATTGTGTTTGATTGTAACCAAGGCATATCTTTAAAACCCTTTCCAATGGTGGCTAGATCGTATGAACTGATGGGACTCCTACACCAAATGATGTGAGGTCTAATAGGGACTTCGCATTGGGGAGATACCCTTAAAATGTTAGCAACATCCAACACTGTCAACATTTTTGGCACTAGAAGGAGGGCCAGATGACAAGCTAAGCCTTTGAAGTTTGTGTGAATCTCCTACTTCTAATGGCTTCATCCCAAATCATAATCCTGAGGTGTTTTTATGAAGCTTTAGATCTTTCAATCCCCATGGACTTTTTACATAACTTGTCACATCTTAAATTCGTTGGAAAGGGTACAACAACCATCCTTGATTACGTAGTTGAGTTTGTTCAATTTTGTTTTTCAAGTGGAATTTATTTTGAAGAAATCCTTGCGTGGTTGTTTACCCTTACATTGGATGATTTTGCAAAGCAATGGTGCTTTTCTCTACCCACTGATTCTATTTCATCTTTTAAATATTTTGTTAACAAGCTTCGTCGTGTTTTTGACAAGTATGAGTATCAAGATGTTATTTATGAGATTAATCAACTTTGAATGGAATTGAATCCCTTGAACATTTTGTTGATCGATTCCTACATCTTTGTTATGAATTTCTAGATGAGGATGTGGACTCGTAGTTCTTGGATGAGAAGTTCCATTTCTTAGTCAGGATGTCAAGGAAATCTTTTGAATCGGACTCTTCATGTCCTCCTGATCAGGAAGAATTTTAGCATCTTGAGGAAGAACCAGGTATTATTTTTGTCCCATGTCCTCCTCCTTTTGACGTTCCATATGTTGGACCTAAACCAATCACCCAACCGAAATATCAATTTGCCGATGAAGAATTGATTTATCTTTCACATCTTGTCCCTGATGGTGATTCGTCTGATCTTATCAATCAACCCTATCTGAATCTTCATATTCCTTTAGTCGATATTTTACTCATTAATCAAGTTGAACCCTTGGACAAGCATGGCCCTGATGTATTCCTTTTTCTCTTAATTATATGGCAATGATTGTTCAATTAACATGGATGAATCTTTGTTTTTACAAGGAGATTTAGATTTGCATGAATTTCAAACAGCGTCTGATGTGATTATCGAAGATTTTCTTTCAGGTATAATGTAACAACTCTGCTTAAAATTCCATGTAATAAAAGTTAAAAATAATAATAACCATAGTCATGGGACATGTATTCCAAGCTGAATAATGGGCAAGACATCCTAATGGGTGTTCATTTCGGTTATTATGGCTAAAGGAAACCGACAAAGGAAATGGCAAAGGCTTTGGAAAGGCAAAACGACATTTTTGGCACATTTATTTATGAAAATAATGGAAATTAGGAGAAAAGGGAGGTGAAAGGTCACACGTTGCATGTGAGGAGGAAAATGAAGGAAAATAATGGAAAATGAAGAAAATAGAGGCCTCATTGATAAAAAGGCTTATGAAGATCAGTTTGGAACCGTTTGTCAATTCAGTTTTGGATCTCTCATCATTCTCTCTCTCTCTCTCACTCTTGGACACTTAGATTTTTCTTGGAGAATTTTGGCATTGGAGCAAGAAGGGAAAAAGAAGGCAAGAGGAAGCAAAGATCAAGCAGGGAAAGGCAAGATCAAGCAGCTACAATAATATTATTTGCAGGTATCAATTTGCATGTGTATTTTCCTTGCTAGATTTGGCATGCATGTGGTTGTTTCTGTCATGGCATGGGTTTTGCGAGGGGTGACAATGATTTCAGCCTAGCCATGCCATTTCCCGATAGACTTGATGAGATGGGTTCTCATACTTCAGTTGAGCTGGATTGTCGGATGGATTCAAAGTTGAGTGGGGTGAATCTCTAAAATGACAAACATATGGCCTAGTGGTCCCTGAACCAGACTGTGGATCATGGTAAAGCCATTGGCCTAGTAATCCCTGAGCCAGACTGTGGGTTTCGGTAAAGCCAAGATTATGTGCCTCCATGGGCCGAGGAATATTTGGCAGTGAATGGTGGGATATACGTTAAAGCCAAGAGGTGGATTGCTCTCAGTTGGGCCTACTAGTCTCAAGATGGGATGTATGGTAAAGCTTGGAGAGCGGGTCTTAGTGTAGGGCCTAATGATCCCTAGATTGGACTGTGGATTATGATAAAGCCTAAGAGACTACATTAGGCCCCTATAATATTAGTGTATTCCCTTATTATTATTGTCATTGTATCCCCTTATTGTTATTGGTGTGCACATGTCCCCATATTATTATTATTATTATGCCCCATAGAAGCCCACTATTGTTATTGTTGTGCCCTTACAATATTATTGTTATGTCGACTTTGATTATATTGTGACCCCTTATACTCCTATATATAGAAAGGAGGTCTTGTTATTTGTATCATCCCAGAATTTTTCATTTGTGTATTGTAAAGGAGGTTGCCCCCTCGAAGAGGCTACTTTTGAAGTCGTTGATCTATCTCATTCTTCTATACTGTGAGCTGGTTGCATAACAATTGGTATCAGAGCTTTGGATTCTAGGGTTTCGCCACTATAACTTTTGTTCTATGAAGCTTCAAAAGCTAAAATTAAAATTGATTTGAGCCGAAATCGTGATGACCTTGGGGCCGAATTTCAGATCTTCTCTTGCTATATTTTTGGAGATATGAACTGAGGAAGTTAGGGTTTGTGCAGGCTCTTGAATTTGATCTCAAACAGATCACCTTAAGAAAATCGTTATAACTTTTTCTCTGAGCATCAGATTGGAATTTCAAAAATAGTTACAGAAAGAGGATGAACTGTAGTTTTTGTGTATCGTTTTCAGATCCAAAGGTCAAAATAGTGACACGTGGCACTTCGTACAAGTTCTCTCTATTGAACTAGTCTATAATCAAGTCGTCGTGGGAGATTTGACATAAATATTTCTTGGAGAATCCAATTTGGATTAGACTTGTGGAGTTGGAAAGAGGACATAGAGAGCTATCATAGTACGAAATTTCAGACCTTGGAGATCCGAAATTACAGATATACAACAGATTCAATATTGAGCTCCTACAAAGAGAAAAAAGGTGTGTTGTCTTTTTAAAAAAATTGCATAAGTTTGGTTTGAAATTTTCTTGAAGTGATTCAAAGGGAAAAATGAAGAATATTTATCATTAATTGATGCCCCAAAGAAAGAAAATGGAAACACCTAGTAAGCAACCTAAAAGTTCTAACATGACTCATGAAGAAGAGGAAGAAATGCAACATAATATATCAAAATTACGAGACAAAGTGCAACAAATTTCACTCTCACAAAAAGTAACAGAAGCTAATATGGGTGGTTTAAAGAAAGGAATGGAAGCTAATATGAATGGTGTGGAAGCTAAGATGGATGGTTTAGAAGTAAATATTGAAGATTTGAAGAAAGACATGGAAGGTTTGAAAGGAGGTTTGGCAAAGTTGCTACAAGAAATGATTCCTAATGGTGAGAAGGTAGTAGAAGGAAACTCATGATGAGAACAAAAGAAATGTTAGTCATGATTTCATAGACTTTAACGTTGGATTGAAGACCCACCATGTTCCAAAGATCGATATGAGGAAGTTTAATGGCAAGGATCCCGTAACATGGATACTACAAATGGAGCAATAATTCGATCTCCATAATGTGCAAAACACACAAAAGGTAAGCATTGCAACTTTATATTTGGAACCCAATCAGTTTGTATGGTATCGATGGTTTTGCTCTCGTAAACAAATTGTCACTTGGGAAATTTTTACAGAAGAAATGATAACACATAATGAGGATACAAAAAGCAACACTTTTTTTAGCCAATTGATAAATCTCAAACAAAAGGGTTCAGTGGTGGAGCGCATTGAGGACTTCCAAAAATTGAATATAAGGGTAAAATATATTCTAGAGGAGCATAGGATTGATGCGTTCATAGGGAATTTAAAGGATAACATCCAACATGAGGTTCATCTTTGGGAATCTGATCCATTGAAGAAGGAATTCATGTTGGCAAGAAAAATTGAAAGCAAAATTATGGCAACGAGGAAGCCTACTAATCACAACTATAAAGATGGAAGTGTTGTTGCCCCTAGCCTTCCACAACCTACAAGGTTGACACCACAACAATTGGGAGAAAAAAAAGATAAAAATGGTTTTGTTACAGTTGCGATAGAAAATACACTAAAGGTTATAAGTGTGCTGAGAAGAAATCATTTTACATAGATTGTGAAGAGAAAGAAGAAAAGGAACAAGAAACATCAAAAGAAGAAGATACACACTAGGAACAAACCCTAGAGAAAGAAGGAAAGAATCCGACCATATCTTGTAATGCATTGGTTGAAATTACCACTCAAACTATCAAGATAAAAGGACATATAAAGAAGGTAAATATAATAGTGTTGATTGATTTGGGCAGTACCCATAATTTTTTTCGTTGTAAGATAGCGAAGGAATTGAATTGCTTCCTATATCCAACACAAGAGTGTCAAGTGATGGTTGCAAATGGAGGAACCATAAATTACTCTGGAATGTTCCATAATGTCAAGCTATCCATGGGAGAATATTTTTTGAATATTCCAATACTTTCCATTCCAATGGTGGTGTTGATGTTGTACTATGAGTCCAATGGCTACAATCTTTGGGTAAGATAGCTTTTAATTTTCAAGAACTTTTCTTGAAAAAAATTCAGAAGGAAAGGAAGTTGAATGAATGGGTATCGCAGGGAAACCAGGAAAGGTAATAAGCTCTAACGGAATGACAAAGCTTCTAAATAAAGAACAATGTGGCATAATTACACAAATATGTTTGCTAGAGGTTCCCACATCGAAATCATATATTTCTTCAGATCTCCAATAAGTCTTAGACAATCATTCCAAGGTATTTGAGACTCCCAAAGGCCTCCCACCTATTTGCGATCATGATCATGCTATTCATTTGATTCCGAGAAGTGTTCCTCCAAACATCAGGTCTTACAAATATCCCTATGCCCAAAAGAGTGAAATCGAACGTATGGTTGCATAAATGGTAGAGGTTGGTATAATTCAACCTAGTCAAATTTCTTTCTCTGCTCTAGTAGTATTGGTGCATAAGAAGGATGGATCATGGCGCATGTGTTCGGATTATAGGGAGCTCAACAAGCTCACAATTAAAGATAAATTTCCCATTCCTGTCATTGATGAATTGTTGGATGAATTGCATGGACCAATTTACTTCACGAAGTTGGACCTTCGTTCAAGATATCATCAAATCAGAGTGAAGACTGAAGATGTTCCCAAAACAACATTTAGAGCTCGTGAGGGTCATTATGAATTTTTGGCCATGCCTTTTGGCCCTACCAATGCACCTTCTACATTTCAAGGTTTGATGAATTCCATTTCAAACCCTTCCTTAGAAAATTTGTGTTAGTATTTTTTGATTGATATATTAATCTATAACAAGCCTTGGAAGGATCATGTTCAACATGTTGTTAGAGTGCTCAAACTATTGGAGGAGAAACAATTATATGCAAAAAGCTCCAAATGTTTCTTTGGAGTACAAGAGGTGGAATATTTAGGTCATATTGTATCTCATGAAGGTGTTAAGGAAGACCCTAGCAAAATTAAAGCCATTAAGGAATGGAAAATCCCCACATCCATAAAGCATTTGCGAGGATTTCTCAGGTTGACAGGGTATTATTGCAATTTTGTTAAGAATTATGGGAGAATAACAACACCTCTAACAACATTACTGAAGAAAGATGCAGTTTCTTGGACTCCAGAAGCAACAAAAGCCTTTGAACATCTTAAAGAGGAAATGTGTCAAGCACCGGTCTTAGCTATGCCAGACTTCACAAAAACCTTTATTATGGAATGTGATGCCTCAAGAAATGAAATTGGTGTTGTTTTAATGCAAGAAGAAAGACCCATTTCTTTTGAAATTTTTCCAATCAAAGGAAAGTATTTACACAAAGCTATTTATGATAAGGAAATGTTGGAAATACTACATGCACTTAAAAAATGGTGACCTTACCAAATGGGAAGACACTTCAAGGTAAAAACAGAACATGATAGTCTTAAATACTTTTTAGAACAAAGATTATCTTTAGAAGAGCAGCAAAAATGGGTCACAAAGATGTTGGGTTATGACTTTGAAATCATCTACAAAAAAGGGAAGCAAAATGTTGTTGCAGATGCACTCTCAAGAAAGGATGAGGATGTGGAAGCATTGCTTTGTTCCATTTCTATTGTCCAACGAGATTGGATAAACCAAGCAAGGGATGAATGGAAGAATGACGAAGAAGTGTGGGAACTCATTCAAAAGTTGCAGCAAGATCCTAGTACATCTAATACATTTAGTTGGAAAAATGATTCGTTATGGTATAAATATCGCTTATACCTTTGTACCAGTTCCCAACTCAACAAAATATTCTTCTGGAATTGCACACTTGTCTCTTAGGAGGGAATTTAGGATATTTAAAAACTTACCACAAGGTTAAGAAGGAATGTTTTTGTAATGGCCTTAATCTAATATTCAAAATTTTGTGGCAAAATGTTTGGTTTGCCAACAAAATAAAGTTGAGACAATTAAGACCCCAGGTCTATTACAACCTTTATCCATTCCAAGTCAACGTTGGGAGGAGGTTTCAATGGATTTTATCACAGGTTTACCCAAGTCCGAAGGAAAGAGTTTCATTAGGGTGGTGGTTGATAGACTTACCAAGTATGCACACTTTTGTGCATTGTCTCATCCATTTAAAGCCAGTACAGTTGCTACTGCATTTATGGAAACAATTCAAAAGCTACATGGAAACCCAAAGATTTTTGTAAGCGATAGAGATCCTATTTTCACTTGAAATTTTTGGATAAAATTATTTTCTTATCTGGGTACTCAGGTAGCTCATAGCTCATCTTATCATC
This sequence comes from Pinus taeda, assembly GCA_000404065.3. Classification (NCBI taxonomy): domain Eukaryota; kingdom Viridiplantae; phylum Streptophyta; class Pinopsida; order Pinales; family Pinaceae; genus Pinus; species Pinus taeda. The sequence continues at coordinate 231,462 of APFE030005511.1, forward strand.
CTCAATCTGATGGGGAAACTGAGATAGTGAAAAAATGTTTGGAAGGATATCTTCGTTGCTTTGTATCTGATAAACAGACACAATGGGTCAAATGGATGCCTTTAGCTAAATGGTGGTATAACACTTATTCCATACTGCAACAAAAATGACCCTATTTATGGCACTTTATGGATGTCATCCACCGTCCATCACGTCATATTTAAGAGACAATTCTAAGGTTTGAGCAGTGGAAGATGACATCGAGCATCAACAAAAACTTCTCCAACTCTTAAAGGATAACCTGACTTTGGTGCATAATAGAATGAAACAACAGGAAGATCAACATCGCAGCGAAAGAAGTTTTGATGTAGGTGACTGGGTATTTCTACGACTACAACCATACAAAGAAATGTCCCTCAAGCAAGCTAAGAAGGATAATAAATTATCACCAAAGTATTAGGGTTTGTATAAGGTGTTGTAAAAGATAGGTACTATGGCATACAAATTGGAACTTCCTGCATCTTCCCGAGTGCACCCAGTTTTAAATGTTTCATGCTTAAAGAAGGTTATAGGTGACAAGCTCCCGTTTCAAACAATATTTCCAGAACTTGACAAGGAAGGCCAATCATATTTGACCCTAAAGCAGTCATTGGAACAGAAATCAACAGCTATGAAATCGATCAATTTCAAAGTATCTCATCATGTGGAAGAACCTACCCACTGAAGATTCCACATGGGAGGATGAGAATATTATACAAAAGCATCCATAAGTACTCAAGTGTTGAGGACAACACTTTTTTGAATGAGAGGGGCATGTTAGGTCCCTATAATACTAGTGTATTCCCTTATTATTATTGTCATTGTAGCCCCTTATTGTTATTGTTGTGCCCATGTTGTCCCTATATTGTTATTATTGTGCCCCATATATGCCCACTATTGTTATTGTTGTGCCCTTACATTATTATTGTTATGTCACCTCTGATTATATTGTGACCCATTAGACTCCTATATATAGAAAGGAGGTCTTGTCATTTGTATCATCGAAGAATTTTTCATTTGTGTAATGTAAAGGAAGTTTTCCCCTCAAAGAGGCTACTTTTGAAGTCGTTGATCTATCTCATTCTTCTATTTTGTGAGTTGGTTGCATAACAGACTAGGAGGCACTCAAATTCCTCACAGTGTAGGTGGAGAACTATGGTAGCGTCCATGCATGTTTGGCTCTTTTCGGTTGGTTATGAGCCCCACATTCATACTTGGAATATGGCATGAGGGTGATTGGTCGAAGAGAGATTTGGTTTAGCCAATCTATGGTCGGGTGGAACGTGGTAGTCCCATCCCTGGTTGGTTTCTACATTCATTAATGATAAATTCGTCCCTTTGGTTTTCATATGCAAATGTATTAGTGTATATGTTGATTCTATGGTTGATGTATTTATGGTATTTTTGTTGTTACTATGTTGGTTATGTATATGTTTTATGACAACAGCCATGTATGGCTCTCATCATGTTTTTACTTGTAAATGAATGGAGAATGTATCTATGATCTAATAGATGATAATGCATAAAATGACATGAGGGAACAATGGTTAGCGATTCTCAGATAAGTATGAGATCCCTATGCTTAAATTTGTTGTTTACACCTGTAGATTATGTGTTTGTGATATGTTTGAAGAAATGCTTATCATGGCTAGTAGGGGTCTAGTTAAGGGCTTGTTCAGCTAATTTCTTTTACAGCATTGGCTCTCTATTATTTTACTACTCTTAAGAATTCATTCCATTCTGGGTAGTGACCTGCGCTCTAGGCCTGAAAAAGTGGCTCAAATCTCGGGGACGCTGGTAGAGAACTAGACAAATTGGTCCCTGGACACTAGCATGCAATCCTGTGAGAGAATCCAGAGGTCCCTAGATGCTGGTATGCCCATAGCATGAGAGCGTACAGATGTTAAGTGATCAAAAACTTTAGTGGAACCCAAGGGAAAGTTGCCTGAAGTGTTGGCATGGTTCTTAGGGGTCATGTAGCTGATGAAGAAGGTTTGTATGTTGTGAAGGTCACATAGGAGTTTGAATCCAATCATAGTAGCCTCTCGTCGCATATTTACCTCGGTTGGCCTGTTACTTGCGTAGATGTGGGAGGAGGATGTTACATATAACTCCTTTTGATCATGAACATGACATGCTTATCATTGAGGCTTTTCGTGGTAATCTCAAAAATATATCTGATCACCCTCAAATTTTTGAATCTCATGATCTACATAATGACTCTTGTTTTGATCAGTAGTTGATCGTGTTTCCATAAATTTCAAAGTTAAGTCAGATGAGTAGGACACTTCATCCTACGATGATGGTTATGTCATGCTCCTATCACCTTAAGCGTATTTGTGATCTCATTTAGTTCGTGATTATTTTACACAATTTTATCACTAATGTCATCATGTGGGATGTTGATTCTCTCTTGAGGTGCTCATTTTCTTCACATAAAAATTTCAACCCTCAGGGAAGAATGTTTAATTTTACTATCAAACTTCCACTGCTACATCTCGTATCAAGAAAATCTTTAATCTGTGATGTGGAAATAGGGAAGAGTTTTAATGAATCCTCTTCATCATCCATCAAACAATGTTACTCACACGATAGCATGGATTGTAGTCAGCCTGTTAATGTCGCCTATGATATGGACCTATCTTTATTTAGTCTTTCTTGTTAGAGTTTCCCCAAAGGTTGTTTCCATGATCCGATTGTGGATTCCTTGGGAGAAGCCTATAAGTCCGGACCCATGACTCGTAGCCTATACTTGCATGCCTTTCATCAAGTCTTGCATCACTATTGTTGGGTTGTGTTATATTCTTTCCACGACTAACCTA